>CAUYQG010247450.1:0-11459 GCA_963574415.1 Tarsius wallacei | reverse complement strand
ATTAATAGCTAGTCAACAATTATACTCCAAGGATACTGATCAGTGTTGAAAGTTAACCTGAAAAGGTGGGCAAAAGACATGAATAGACACTTCTCAAAAGAAGATATATGGGCAGCCAACAGACACATGAAAAAAGTCCTCAGCCTCATTAATCGTCAGAGAAATGCAAATCAAAACCACATTAAGATACCACCTAACCCCGGTAAGAATGGTCATCATTAATAAAACAAACAACAACAGATGCTGGGGAGGATGCAGAGAAAAAGGAGCTCTTCTACACTGCTGATGGGAATGCAAACTAGTGCAACCTCTTTGGAAGACAGTGTGGTGATTTCTGAAAGAACTAGAAATTGACCTTTCATATGACCCAGCAATATCCCTATTGGCAATATATCCAGAGGAACTCAAATCATTCTACAAAAAAGATACCTGCACATGCATGTTTGTTGCAGCTCTATTCACAATAGCAAAAACATGGAACCAATCATACTGCCCATCGAAGCTGGACTGGATTAAAAAAATGTGGTACATATACACAATGGAATATTATGCAGCCATAAAAAAGGACAGACATATGGACTTCTCAGCAACTTGGATGGATTTAGAGTTGATCATACTCAGTGATCTATCACAGAAACAAAGAACAGAGTACCATATGTTCTCACTCATAAGCAGACCTATGAGAAAGGGATTGGCAGTAGTGAGAAACCACCGGTGGGTGGGGGGGAGTGGGAAGTGGGATTGGCAGTTGAGGCAGACTGGTAGGGGAGAGAGGGGCATGAACATTTGTATACCTGACCCTGAATTGTACCCCACATCTTTTAAAAAAAAAAAAAAAAAGAAAGTTAACCTGAAGATAGTTTTCCAGTAGTCTACTCAAAGGCTCTGTCCTTGGTCCTGCCTTGCACTCTACCTAAGAGATGCAGGCCTTACTTCCCTCAGGTTGGAAAAGATATTGATGACAGATTCATCCAATGTACAAATAACACAAAGAAAGGATAGACAATGAATACTAAGACAGAAACAGCATATAAAATGATATTTATAGACTAGACATCTGGATCAAGTCTAACAGAACAAAACGTAGCAGCGATAAATGTAAAGTTCTACAAATCCCAAAATTAAGCTGCAAAAATAGCATGAGGTAGATATTTCAGAGAATTAGTAGCATGAGTAAAATATTATTAAATGACTTGGGGAACAGTAAGCTTAAGGTTCACTATGAGTCAACTCTGTGATACAATAAGCTGAAAAGCTCACGAAACTTTAGTCCATGTTAATAGACCTATATTCTAAAGTGGATGGGGAAAATTTCTTGGTACTATGCATTTTTAAGTTTAGAATTGTCTGTAGTATTTTAATTTACAATAATTTTTCTGCTTTGGTGGATACATAATGGGATGCGGGCAAACTGGAAGACACACAAGAGAGGGAGAACCTGATGGCAAGTAGAAAAGACAAAGAAGAGACATGATGTCAACCCTTATATATAGGAAGAGTGCCAAGTACAAGAGGTGTTAGGATTGGTGCTAATCTGTATCAGCCATGGGGGGGGGGAGATTGATTGATTGATTTGTGGTCAAAATAAAAAATAAATTCCTAACAGGAATTCTTGGTTATAAGATAAGTTTTCCTGGGAGGTATTGAACTCTGTATTATAAAAGGTTAAATATCCTAGGCTGGAAGATCATGTAGGATCACTCTCAGAGGACATTGTTGTAGGTTACTGGTGTGTACTGTAAGGAAGAGACTCTAAACTTTTTGAGCACGTGAGAGACAGGGATTTTTATCATTCCATAAGAGATACACTAGCCTAGAATCAGGGAGACTAGTTAGGCAGCAGTTGCTCTTGTCCACATGAAGTAAAACTTGGCAATTGATTGGATGTAGATGCAGAAGAGTCTAGGATAGTCCATTGCTTCAGTGCCCTTGCAAAACACAGTGAGTGAATGAATGAGAGATAGTTATGGCTTGTGTGGATCTGGGGCATTCATTATGGCTGTGGTCTTTAGTTTCCTCAGCTGTGAAATGAGAGGCTAGAATTAGGATCCCTCTCATTCAGGGCATTCTGTGATGAAAACAAGCTAAAATAACTCCATCTTAGTGAAGATAACATTTATAGTTGTGTGTCTGCTCACTTAAATAGCCTGATATGAGGAGGGGGATGGAAGTGGCTCCTACCCAGAGATACTCTACTACAATGACCTTATACAGTGGTTGGAATTTTGTCATCTGGGTTTTATTAAATTGAATTAAGTCCTCATCGTCTCACTTAAAAATATAAATGCTAATGAAAGGGACATATATTAAATCATGGCTTAACTCTGGCAGTAGGAATTAGGTTTTCTGATTAGTTTTCTCTAAAAGCTCCAGTTAAGCACAGGGTCTCAAGACATCTTGGATGGTAAGGAAAAGAGAGATCATCTTTAGGTACAGAACAGTGTTTGCATTGCAAAATAGAGTAAGGTGCTGCAGCTGGTAAAATTGGCAGATGGGGGTATCACCATTTAAGGTCAGCCTTGCTAAAAAAAAAAATAGTGAAAGGGCTTCAAGGACAAATATAAGTCACAGTGGGCTAGCTCTGGGACTGAACTACAGATTTATTTAGTCTCCCTCTTCCATTTAGGGATAGTAGATGCATTCCATTGTTATATCTGTTCAGTGATTGAAGTATAACTTCCTTTCATCAGCACTTTAATTGGAATTAATTGTTCTCATCTGAACATTTTTATGTTAGGCAAAAAAGATTGTAGAGCAGTCTGAGGCAGTATATAATAATTAAGTAACTATTGGGGTTCTGATCATTACTGTGGACTTAAAATAGTTTAAATATTTTCTGTTCTGAATGCTTGTAGTCTGCTGTTTATCTTTGGTTATTCGACAAGCTTAGAAAGAGTTTGTCACTGGAATTCAGTGAGGATTTTTGGAAAATACCAAACCAAACCAACCAACCAAACACACTTTTATGGAAACTTGGACTTTGGCTTCAAAAGTAATTTATTAAACTCTTTTTAGCAATTAACTACTCAAGTAGGAGTCTGTACACTCTATTAACTGACCTTCTTTTAATTAAATGTTGAACCTGGCTAAGTATCTTTTAAGAATTTGGCATTGGCTTTGGACAACCATGGGGAATCTTTTCAAATAAGATTTGCTTGGGTCTTCCCCCACAGAAAAAGGTTTAGGGCACCTTGTAATTTTTAAAATTAAGAGTAAGGAATCCAATTGATGGGTGGAACGAGGGCCACCGTCACTGTTTGAGAAAAGATAAATGGTATTAACCCACAATATTTTTTTCAAGAAATACAAAAGAATAAGTGATCTACATTTTTGTAAAGTTACTGAGCCAGATTATGTCAAGAGGAGAATGAATACACTGAAGCCCTGAATGAAAGTTCCCCTGAATACTGGCTTCTGAAAGATGCACTGAATACAAATTGTTTGCATAGAGGAAGAATAGAAAGAATGTACATATTTGATGCTAGTACTGCTTGGTTTTTAATCAAGAACCCATTTCCTAATACTATATGAATGATTAACCCTGATAATAGAATTATGAGGATCCTAATGTGTGACTTTGTTGATGATTTTCCCCTCTTCTCTAAATGTTGTTTTAAAAGATATTAACTTTTATGACTTTATAGTACACTTTTCAAAGAACCTCCTCATCCCTGATCTTATTTTCTAGGATGATATTGTCCACGGGGTTTATGTGGTGACTCCATGCCATGAATGAGGCAGTGTTACATGATATTCTTCAGAGATCAATGACCAGAAAGTCCAGGGGGCTGGCCTATAGCTACAAAATTCTGTGCTGTCATATTTTCAGAAACCCCCCAATATACTTTTTCTAGTTGAGAATTTATGTATACAAATGATTAAATCATATTTACATCCTGATAAAGACTCTTTATTTAGTAGACCTAACATGCTTTAATAGAACGTGGGCTGGGACAGGCAGTCTCAGAAGTAAGAGTATAGAGGTCCTATTTGGACAGTTTCTGTTTACTAAAATTCTACCTTGTGCCAGGCCATGTGCTACTGGTTTTTGTGGATGTTGTGTTGCTTAAATGCCTATACTAACTGTCTGAAAAAGTTGTTCTTACCTAGAGGTTAAGTAATTTTCCCCAGTTTGCAGTAAATAGTAGAGTTGGGATTTCAACCCAGGCATATGTTCTTTCCATCACACCGAGTTCCCCTGTTGTTTACCTGTTTGTCATATGGGGCTGCTGCATTGGACTCATCTGGGGCCTTGTTAAACTTTGGCTTGTCAGACCTTGCTCAAGGCCTACTGAATCAGAATTTTTCCAAGCTGTTGTTAGCCAGCTCTCCAGGCGATTTGATTGTGGGGCCTGTTTGGGGAATCATGGACTCCTTTGTGTATTACTACCTTCCTTAGACTGTAACCCTGTAGAGGGCAGGACTTTTGCTTCACACCTATCAGCGTTTGGCAGATGTTAGAGGCGAAGTCCAAAATAGTAGGAGAAAACACCCTATTCTCTGGCATTTTTAGTTTTAGGTGCTATTAAAGAAGTCAAGAGAGATATTGAAATATTAATAAGCTTCTCTGGGACTTGAAATTTAGGGCAATGTTTGAACTTAGGGCCTTGTTTCCTGTTCTAGAACATGGACATTTACTCAGAATATGATTCCCATTGAGCATGTTTGTAATTTGGGATATTCATAAAGAAATGAAAGCTTATTATAGAAATAAGTCCCTGCTGGGGCCCTACTAGGCTGGGCCCTGATCTCTGTGCCCATATATTGGCATCTTGTTTATTGGCATTGATAAAGATTTATTCTACTCATTAGAGGATGGAAATTTGAATCACAGAATTATACCCCGTTCCTGCCAGTTCATTTACTCGTTTTATCCTTTTCCCCAAACACTAAAATAATCCAGATGGAGTCAGGGTGAGTTGGAGGAGGATGCCAAAGATGGAATTAAATTACTAAAGGTGCTATTGAAATAACCTGGCTAATCTTAGCAGGGATTTGTGACTAAAAACTCATTCACTCATTCTGGTTGACTGAAAATAGTATTAATAGTATACAAATGTGTATGTGTGTGTGAATGTGTGTTATTATGTAATAGGGAGAAGAAGAGATAGGCGGAGGATAGATTTCTTTGAATTATTTACCTATAGTGGAAACCTGATCAATAATATGGTACATTTATTTATTCATTTATTCACTTATTCATACGTTCATCATGCAAGGAGATATTCATTCATTCATATTCATCTTGCAAAGAGATATTCTTTCACTCATTCATTCATACACTTATTCTGCGAGGAGATATACTGAGCATCCACTACACATCTGAGACTTGTCCATATGTAAGTTTTCTAGAGACAAGCACTTGAGATTCACCATTAAGGAATTTAAAATTTAGGTCAATAATAAGATTGTTTGAGAATTGAGTAAGGACATAATAATTGTACAAGAAATATCATAAGGAACCTAATAAGTGTTGCAGAAAGAAAGTGGCAGAGTGGTTAAGGAGAGCCTGAGTGTAAAGAATAATGCTAAAGAACTTAGGATTCAGTTTGAAAGGTAAGTTACAAAGATGGGATAGATTTACATAGGAATGAGGACATTTTAGGTTGGGAGTATACTGTGAGCAAAAAACCTAGAAGCAGAGGTATGCTGGGACGCTGACAAACAGTCAGACCAGCCAAGTTATGATCATGGGGAACATGTTTGTGAGTCAAGTGAGAAATATGGAGTTCATTTGATGATCTAGAATGACACTCTTTTGCCTTTTCTCTGTCATCACACTTGTCACACAGAATCATAATAATGCATGTTTCTGTCTTTCTTCCCCATTAGATTCAAACTCCTGAAGATCAAGGACTGTGTGTGTTTTTCTTTTTTTAACTTTCAAATACTGTTACTTACACAAAGCTGGTTAATAATGTGTACTCAGTTAGTGAGTGGGGTCTGACTAGTGACATATCTGGATTAAGGGCTGAGGAACCAACCCCTGCTTCCCTTTCTTGCTGCCTGTTACATGTTGGACATCAGCCAAAATGATTTGCTCTTCTATAAGAGTATTAGGTTTTATGTGGCTCCTCGTCTGTGTGGTTAGAGAAGTAGTGGTCACTCTGAGCCCCACAACACTATTTTTAGAGTTAGGCCATCAGTGAATCACAGAGGAAAGGGATGGGTGGTGATGAACTAAGGGACAGATATTTACTAAGGATCTACTTCTGTTTACTCACTATGTTAAATACAATGGGGGTACATAAAAGACTTAACATATAGGATTGTATAGAAGCATCATCCTTCTATAGAGCATGGTGGACTTGCACTGGGAGTAAAAGAATGTCTGGATAGTCCATGGAATCTGCCTGGGCCTTGGCTTATTTTTATCTATAACTTTGGACTGGATGATCTCTAAGGACCCTTTGAATTTGGAGTTGATTGAGAGTGCAAAGGTTCAGCAGGCATAAACAGCTGGGAAAGGCAGGTGATGCTTATTCAGCACCTTCTCCATAAAGAGGGTCTTTTGGTAGGATAAGCGTAGGGGACAGGTGGAACTTGGGATGAATCAGGTGGGGTTTGAATGGGAGAAGAGAAAGCATGCCTCGTGGAAAAATTCAGAGCAAAGGGGCAGAGGCTGGAAAGAAAATGCCTATGAAGTCAGGGCGGGCCTCGTGTGGCACCATCTCTTGGACAGTGATCAGGGTGATACTTTCAAGACAGATCCCTTATGAATCTACATGCCTCTTGTCATGAGTTGCAGGCAGTGCATTGACTGGGGTCCTGGATGTTCACGCTCTTTGCTGGTGCACGGGGAACATCCTTACTTTCAGATTAGTGATTTCTGGGACTGAGTGCTAAGGATTTGACCTTCTATCAGTTCCACCCACTTTCAGGATCCCCTGCGACTGTTCCTTGGCTTCTTCTGAAGTTGGAAGGTCTGTGTTCATGGACAAGATCAACAACTATTATCCTTGAACCTCTAACCTGCTCCAGCATTGAACAGCTGCTGTTGTCCAAGTTAAGATTTTTTTAGCCAATTACAATGCACAAAAGTTTATGCCCACTCTGTCCAGGTGGGTCTGCCAGAGGCCCCCTGACCCAAATGGTCTGTCCCCACATCATGTGGTAGCACAGACCAATTAGAGGTGACCAGGGCAGCAGCCCACTTAATTGTATGCAGTTAACATCTAACCCTTGGTTTTCTTGGCAAAGCAAAGGCATTGGCCTTTTGGCTTTTGCTGGTCTGGTCAGCAATTACCCAGTTATTAAAACTAAATAATTGCTATTAGCTCTTGTCCTCAGTGCATCCTGAGTATCACTGCAGGCTGATTTCATCTCGTTTGCAAAGCTCTCTGATGCAGGGCTGGGAATACTTGTCCTTCAATCACCAGGCAGGTACAACAGCAAAGCTGGCTCCCAGGGGGCCACATTCTCAGGCTGCTTCTGCTCTCAGAGGTGGTGTCTTGAGTTTTGTGCTTCAGCCACAGAGCTGCTGCCTGTGTGTCCCTGTCCTTGTTTGTTTGGAGGGCTGCAGTTTTATTGTCAGGGGGATAGGATTTTTCCTTTGCTTTTTCTTAGCTGGATGTTGCTTTGTGTTGGTGGTTTGAAATTCAGTTTCGGGGGAGTGAACTTTCTTCATTTCTTTCTCCTTTCCTTTCTTTCTTTTGAGTTCTCATTTCTGAAGAGATTTCTCTTCTTATAAACCTAGCATTAAAAGGAGGCGTTTTCATTTTCTCTGGGAGAAGTCTCGCTGCACAGAAGTGTGCTTGATTCTTTACTTGCAGATCTCCCTTCCCGCCCCCCCCACCCCCAATACCTTGATGCTGATAGTGGCTGTCTAAAATACAAAGGGGAAGTTAAGATTACAGGTTGTCCTTCTCTTTGATTGTATTCTTGGCTGCAGCTTCTCAGCCCTTTGCAGGAGGAACTCACATCAGGCTGTGACTTGAAAACAGGAGAAATCTCAGCCCCAGAAATAATTGCTTCTTGGAGCAGATTGTTTGGGAGCCTTAAGGCTGAGGAATGCATTTAGACTAAGCCCCAGCAACAGATAGGACTGGGTTGGGGAGAAAAGGTGTCAGATCTGTGTTTTGAGGCAAAGAAAACCCTGGCAGAACCTGTTTGCATATACATTTCAGAGGTCTAATTAGGCCCTTGGTGTGTTTGCACTGCTTTGTTGCAGTGGCTATGATATTATTCCATTTTAACTACTTCCAGAGGGCAATGATCTTTAACCTAGATTCATTCCTGGACTTTATTTTGCAAGAATGGGTGGGATGTAGCTATATTAGGGATTATTAAATTCTTATCCTTATGGCTGTGAACTTATTCATTTCTTTCCTCCTCCCTTCAGCTATTTGATTCATGTTTATTCTATCAAGTGACTATCTGGTATAAAGTATGGCATAGTCTAGAACCATAGATTATAGTGGCTAGGAGGTCTGTGGGGGCTGTTGTCATTTTGCAGATGGGGGAACTTACTTTCTGTTTTCTTCATCTGTGTAGTGTCTCTCCAAGGTCCAGGGCCCTTGAATAGTCTGGCTTTGCAATATTGTTTCCTGGGTGCCTTGCACCTTATTAAAGTGACAACTAGGACCTCGAAGGGCTGAAGAGTTGATAAGGGTATAGCTAGTATGTTGGGGGTATTGTGGTTCCTCCCTGAGAAGGAATGGGCTCATATCCCTCTTCTAGTCCTTCTCCGTGGTTGCTTCTCTAGTCCTGTGGCCTGTTCTTTTAGTACTCCCCACTTAGTGGCCTGACAGGGCCAATCTGCCTCCACAGTTCTCACAAGTTGACCCCAGACACATCTTCAGTTTATAGAAGTAGATCCTGTGAGGGAAACTGGTTTCAAATCTGAGTCTATGTTATGGCTTAGTTTGCATCCCCTAGAATTCATACATTAAAGTCCTAACCCCTGGCAGCTCAGAATGTAATCTTATTTGGAAATAGGGTCCATGCAGTTGTGATTAACAAAGATGAGGTTCTACCAGAGTAGGCTGAGTCCTGCTCCAATATGACTGGTGGTGTTCTAAAAAGGGGAAATTTGGACACGGGCAGACACACAGTGGGAGGATGACAAATGAAGGTGAAGGCGGAGATGAGGGCAATGCATCTAGAATGCCAAAGATTGCCATCAAACCACCAAAAGCAGGCATGAGGCATGGAAAAGGTTCTCTGTTACAGCCCTCAGAAGGAAGCAACCTTGTCCACACCTTGATCTTGGAATTCTGTCCCCCAGATCTGTGATATAATCAATATCTTTTGTTTAAGTCACTCAGTTTGCAGTTCTTCGTTGGGCTGATCTTAGCAAACTCATATGGGCTCCAAACACAACGTATTTGAGAATGTTCTCTAGGATTTGCAGAGGGCAGCATAATCTTCTGGGGAGGGGAGATGACAAAAAGGGGCTTTTCTTTTCTCACAGCCATCCCAATGGCATAGGGGATTCTTGGACAATACTTAAATCATTAGGCTGAGATTTGGGGAAGCGATTACTTTAACATATATTTTTGGGGCATTTACTATATGTGTCTTTTTGTCTGGAATACTTTTTTGCCCTTGTGCTCAAGTCATTGTTTGAGATTTAGCTCAGGTCTCACCTCCTTGAGATACCTGTTTTTACTCCCAGGCTTGGGTAGATATTTTCTGTTCTCCTTTGCCTTGTTATGTAAGGTATATTCTATTTATTCTACTAATGCTGGTTTGTTGATGCAACAGGTGTTCTGCTGAGGGTTTGCCACAGCCTGGCTCTGTCTTTGGAGGTTCTGTGGCAGTGGCTGACACAGAATTGGCCCCTATGCCTGGGGAGCTTGTACAGAAGTGGGGCGAGTGCACAGTAAATATGCTAGTGAACAGAATAATTTCAGATCTTGGAAAGTTTCATAAAAACAAAACAAGGTAATGCAATAGAGGGGATGTACAGGATGATCGAGGATAAAGGGACTGGGAAGACCTCCCAGGGGCAGCATAGCTGAGATGAGACCTGGAAGAATAGATAGGAGTCAGCCATGCAATGACTGGCAGACCTGCAGGGAGAGAGTCGCAGGGGGAGTGAAGAGTAAAGTGCAAAAAACCAGAGGAGGAAAAGGTCCCAGGCTGGAGTGCTTGGAAAATGACAACTGAGCAGGAAAGTGGGGATGAAGTCCAAGAAATTAGCAGGAGGTGATCTTGTGGGCCAGACTGTGTGATTACTGTGGAAAGGATTTCGTAAACTTTGTCTTTATGGCATCTAGCCCACAGTCAGTGCTTAATATGAATAACCATGCACACCTGTATGTACATTTATTAATTAAACATTATTGAGCAATAATGCTTCATTTATCTAAGAATTGCTTCTTGGGCAACCTTTGTTATCTGGGAAGTATAAAGAAGCAATAAATAAATGAACATGCTTCAAAGATGCTAAGACACCAAGAGATATCAAGAGTTTTCATGTGTTTAAAGTTGAACATTTTCCTCGCAGAATACTGCCTTTGGTCCTTGTTCAGAACCTGTTAACTCTTTCTTTCTATTATAATAATGTTGAGTGCTAATTTTCTCATTTCCTAGCAAATTTGGAGCAAGAAATTATCATTGAAAAGCAAATGGCAGTCTGACTGTAGATAGGTGAGGACAGAAAACAGCTAAGAGTTCGGAAAACTTAGTGTGAGGCTCTTGATTCAGAGACAAGCAGCGTTAAACATCACACTAAGCCTGAAGCATCATGTATGATAGCATGGTAAAAATACAGCCTCTTTACAATGAGATTCTGAAGTACTGCAGAAAAGGTTATATTTTGCTCCATTTGTTTTGTCTAAGAAAACAGAGAAGTGGAGACCATTCTAGAATAATTTCTATTTGAAATGGTTAAAATTCAAAAACAAATCGGTGCTTAAGGATAAGCTTCGTTTATCTGGAAAATGCACTTCTATGGAATCCTACCTCCTTGAATGATGTGAAATAAATGAAAATGTGATTGTTTAGCCCTTTGATCTTCTAAAGTTCTAGTACAAGTGGTAGATGATTTCCTGTGACCTCCCAATCAGAGCAAGGAATTATTATTTCTGGGTTTTTTTTTTCCTCTCTAAAAGCCACGTAGAAAATGACGAGCAAACAATGACTTTATTACAGTGGCATTTTAATGGGTGTTCAGGGAACTAAAAAGTCAGCAGAGGCATTGCATGAAATATTCATGGGTATTTTTCTTTTTCTTACCTTCTCTCTCCAGATACAGGAGTGAAAAGCATCCAGGGCAAAAGTTTCTGAGCACAGGAAGCATCTAGAAATGGCTCCTGCAGGCCTATCTTTAGCCTTTTGACGGAGGGATAAACAAGGCTCTTTCATCGCCCTCCGCCAAACCCAACCCCAATTTTATTTTTTTTTTCCTTTCCCAACATCTTGTTTTTTCTAGTAAGTCATAGTATATCTGCTTCTTACAGAGTATCCAGGATCCTGAATGGATATTGTTAGTCTCGTCTTCCCTTGTGAACTAG
>CAUYQG010247447.1:0-27547 GCA_963574415.1 Tarsius wallacei | reverse complement strand
AGATATATAGTTGACAGATGTTATTTCCTCTATGTGGGCTGTTGCCCCACTCTGTTGATAGTTTCTTTTGCTTTGCAGAAGCTTTTCAGTTTAATGAGGAGGTCTCATTTGTCTATCTTATCTCTTATGGCATGGACATCTGGGGGTTTATCAGGAATTGGTTGCCTATTCCAATTTCCATAAGGGTAGGTTGTGTTTTTTAAACAAATTTGTGAACACCGTTCATCGTAAATAGTTGATAGGCAGGGATGCAGTGAGATCATGGGAAAGTTAAAGCCCCTTCACTTCCATCCTAAACTTCTCTTTGGAGCTGCCTGAAAACCATAGCTTTATGATTGGGAACCACAACAGATTCACTCTGTACTACATGCTTTTCCATAACAAAGACTTTATTATAGAATATCAATGTATCTATTCCTTTTTTTTAAGAAATAGGCCAAATCAATGTGGTGGTGTTTATATAGACATGTGCCAATGAAGGAGTTAACGCTTAGATTTTTATGTTGATAATGGGAAGAGTAGTATAATGAATCTCAGAAAAATAATTGTTCAAATGTCATTACAATAATTAATTGAAACACATAGTTGTAATGCTTTAATAACAGCTTGTGGTGAGATGGACAGTTAGTACACAATAATTCATATTCAGATTTTATTTGATGTGGCAAGGTGTCCAGCTAAAAGTTTGTGTTTCTACTTCCCTTGCAGCTAGACGTGGCCATGTGACTACGTTTCAGTCAATGGTGTGGAAAAGTTGTTGGGTGAGTCTTCTTGAAAGGCTTTTTAATGGAGTTAGAAGGCAAATGAAGGCCTTTTTAAAAATTTCCTTACCATAGTTCCTCCTGTTTCCTATTGGAATGAAGATTTGATGGCTGGAGTTCCTGCTGCTGTCATGTGATAAAAGCCACAAATTAAGATAGTGGGAAAGAAAGAGAGACAGGAGCCTTCTGCTGCTTCAGTACAGACTTAGCATGCCTACCTCCAAACTTATTTAGCATTCAAGAAAAGTAACTTCCATTCTATTTAAGCCACTATTATTTCCAGTCTTGGTTACTATCATCCAAATATATTTTGTGAGCAAGGCATTTTGCTTTAACAAAACTGTTATGTAAAAATATCCCTCATTATACAGTTCTTTGGTTCATAGAGTAAAAACTTGCATAACAGGTTTGTAAAGCAAGGCATGCCATGTTACCTAATCTATTTGGTTCCTAAATTTTATTTTAGTTTTTTATTTTTTGCATAAAGATTCAGCAATTTATGAGAAATATTTCACAAACCTTTTAAAAAATAAAATTTGTACACCTATTTATAAGCCAAAATTATGTTTAAAACTAAGGCCTTAAAAACACACACATACACACACACACAATAGTAACAAAGGCTAGCATTTACATTCACATTTTTAAAAGAGAAAGAAACACAGTTTATAAGCTTTATTTTTCTATATGTTAAACTTTTTTTTCTATTTGGATCAGATATTTCTTTTTTTCCCTCTCTTTTAATTTTTTTTTTTATTTTAAAGATGTGGGGCTACAATTCAGGGTTAGGTATACAAATGTTCATTATTCAAGTACCCTTGTTGATGAAGTGTGCCTCCCCCAGTTCTTAAATTTTAGATTACAGTTAGTGAGAATTGGGGCAGTAAAGGACACATAGTTTTAAAGGTGAAATTACAGCAAGTTTATCTTTTACATTCCCTGAGTGTAACAAGATAAATAGTTACAAAAGTTTCCCGTAAGTTTTCCAAGGAGAAGTAAATCCACTGAGACCTGAAAATAGTCCTTTGCAAAAAAAATCAGCTAAATATACGCTGGTTATCAGATTTAGAAATACGATAGATATTTCAAAATATATAAGTATTTCTCTAATCTTTAAGAATACAATTTTAAGCTTTAATAAGATTCACTACAATAGTAATTGAAAACATTGTAAGAGGTACATATATTTCTGAATTTAGCATTTTCTTAAATATTGACTCATCTCAAGGTTATACAAAATTCATAAAGTATTTACCATCTTTGAGAAAGTTTTAGGATTCTGTTTGTTAACTAGTTTTGTTAAACAACTGAATAGTGTTGTGAACAGACATCAATATTCCTTCTCCGAATTTATGATGTAATCTTACCATTCTGGTTCATACTTCATTCTTTGTTATCTGCAGCCTTAGACTCAGCACTTTTGTCTGTTCTTTCTTAAATGAGTTATCAGAGACATCTACTAACAGAGGAAACCCTTGGGAACAATTTCTATCTGGTCTTTCATTTCAGTTATATTTGACCTGTTGTCAATGGAGAGTCAAGCTTGTTAGAGGTTGGGGTAGGCCACCATCAAAGAATCCACAGAGGCATGGAGCCTGCCCCTCCTTTTCTTTCTCCTCTTTCTCTTTATTCACAATTAATGTGCACTTTAGATTGACTACAGCAAAAGGAAAGTAAAGGTTATATTTATATACTAGTGGGATCAATGTCAATTCTTATCTTTAGACTATTCAATTATTAGGTTGGCAAAGATTTCATAGTTAACCTGATTCTTCCAGGTTCTTCTTATTTCTGCTTCATAGTCCATCACTAGTCCTAGCACTTGGCAATTCTGATCAGGCGTACTAAACCAGTTGACTTTGATTCTAGGTCTAGACTTGGATTTTACTTAGAGGATGCTGAGTTTGCCATTCTGGTTCCCAGATTCAGTTTTCCATTTGGCCTCCTGATAGAACTCTTCTGTTTGGAGTCTGCTGACTCATTGACTCAGTGGGTCCTTCCCAGTTGCCCTCATAGAAAAACACTCTTACCAGACTTCGCCCGTGATCCTGGATGCAGTTTCATTTGGGTTTTCTGAACTGGCTTTCTTTCTCATTGTTCAAATCCTGAACTTTTTTTTTTCCTTTCTCTGAGATAACATTATAGTTTATTTCTTTACACTCTGGTCCTTTGGTGTGGTCAGTGCATGTAGGTGCCATCAGTCTATTTCTCTTGTCAGTGTTCATTACACTCTCTTTCAAAGTAGTTCATTTCAAGGCCTTACTCATTGACTATTGTTTTTTCCTGAACTTTCTTTCACAGAATCATATTACAGATCCAATTAAATCACAGTTCATTTTCCCTGGCTCTAGCCAGATAACCTCCACTCCTCCTCCTCCTCCTCTTCCTCCTCCTCCTCCTCCTCATTCTTATTCTTATTATTGAGTTAGGTGGTCTCACTGTCACTCAGGCTGAAGTGCAGTGGCACGATCACAGCTCACCACAGCCTTTTCCTCCTGGGCTCAGGTAATCCTTCCACCTCAGCCTCCCGAGTAGTTGGGACTATAGGCATGTGCCACCACACCCAGATACTTTTTGATTTTTTGTAGAGACAAGGTCTCACCATGTTGTCCAGGCTGGTCTCAAACTCCTGGGCTCAAGCAGTTTGCCTGCCTCAGTCTCCCAAAGTGCTGGGATTACAGGCGTGAGCCACCATGCCCAGCCTCCAATCCACTTCAACCTTGACTTTGTTTTTAAGGACGGTTTCTCCTTCTTTTCTTGCTCCTTCTCTTTGTCCCTCTTTCCTTTCCTTTCTTTTACAGTGATTTCAGTGCCCTAATGTTTTTTATTTAACTATTCCAGCTCATTAACAGGGAAGTAGAATAGTGGAGCTTCAAATATATTCTTATTGTTAAGGACATCTTAGATGTCTATAACAGAGATGGAACAAAGTGTTCAAAAGGACACAAATCTTTCTGTTCTATAGTTCTGGTCTGGAATAGAAATACATTAAAATTATAGGTTATTCTCATGAAAAAAATACAGCTCTAGGTGAGTTAAATTGTACTTTTAGGGATTTAAAGTTTGAGTTTGCAGAGGAAGGAGTGTGCAGTGTCTCCTCATGGGAAAACTTTGGATTCTAGGAGAGAGACAAAGGCAGAAAGAGAGAAATGGAAATCTATTCTCACTTCTATGATTGCCTGGCTGTGTTATGTTGAATGTGAGATGGTAAAAAGGGAGAAATAAGGGACCACAGCAGTAGGGGTTGTCTCTGAGCAATAGCATTATCCCAGAGTGTTTCTTGGTACTTCTTCTTTACTGGGTTGTTTCTGTCTGTTTTCTTCACTGCCATCTTTCTGATTTTACAGCATTTTTGTGACTTTTTTTCCCCTAGCTCCTCTGGATAGTATCTCACCCAAGTCTGCTGGTGCTAGCTTCTCTGCTCTGAACTACACCTTTCCTTCTTCATAGCATAGCTAACTTGTCCAGGGCCTCGCTTGTTCAGAATACTTGCCAGGTAACTGGAAGCCAATCTGGTAAAGGTGCTCATTCACTGATTCATCAAACATTTATTGAGCTCCCGGCTCCTGTGCTAGGTGTGAATGACTAAGGCTGTTGGGCTGTATTACCAACATACAATGTAGCAACTTGGGCTTTGGGGTCAGACAGTCCTGGGTTTGAATCTCACCCTGTCATTTGCTAGATGTGTCATCCAGGAAAAATTCTGTAACCCATCCAGAAGTCTCAGTTTCCTTATCTGTAAAATGGGGGCAATAATAACTTCTTGCAGGAAAGTTTGAGTTTTAAGGACAATTATATACAGTGGCTAGCTCATAGCAATGTAAAAGAAATAGTGCTAATTCTTTAACTTTGGGTGTAAATTGTCAAGACCTTAACAATTAATAATTTTAGGTTTTGTGACAAGTTAATTGGAGACATTTGACTCTTACCAACACTAGTTGTCTCAGTTCTGACAAGAGAATACTCCACTATCAGCTGTCTGAGGAGCCAATGCAGAGTGAATGCTGAAGACACAGGAGAGGTGTTATAAGGATCCACAGAGGTACATTTTCAAATGAGGTGGCCTGGCTCTAAAATGCCAGGAAACAGCAAGAGCAGCTCATGAAGTGAAAAGTAGGTCATTTGTTTGTAGTCAAGGTGTCAGGTAGCATACAAGGTGAAGAGCCCAAAGCCATAAACAATAACAGACTGTAAAAATTGCTACAGCAACCATAAACCAAAGGGCTGCCTTTCCACAGATGCTATATAGAACTGCTGGTTGTGCAGCAGTCTTTTTGCCACACTTGCACACATTCAAAACAACACCGTCAGCCATCAGCAGCATCATTGTAAACATAGATGACAATGATAAATAGAGAGACCAGATAGCTGGCTATGCACTAGGGCAAGAAGACAGTGCATGAGAAAGAGGAATAAAGCGCCTCAATTCTTTGTTTCCCACCTAAATGTGTTGTACTTTTCAAATGTTTATGGTTTCAAATTTAGGGTGTTAAATTTTGGAACACCAGAATTAAACATCTGTTTGTGTGTTCATGTTCACTGAGTAGGTCTTTTACTGTTGCTGGTTGTTTTTGCATTGTGAGAATTTATGAAAATACTTATTTTGTGTGCAAGATTATAAGAATTCTAAGGTCAGAGCTTCTTCAGGTGGCATCTGAGCAGTCATCTGCGGTTGTCAGCTTTGGGGGAAGAGGGAAGGTAGATGTTTGTATTGCATTCGCATTGCAGAGGGTGATAGTGGCAGGTTGTTCCGTCCTGTTCCATTGTACTCCACTGTTCTCTCTCCCGGCTTTACTCATCTTCTGTCCACTATTCAGGACAGTCTAAAACTCTGGAGAGATGGTTGAGATAAAAGAATAGCTGGTACAACAGGAGTTTTGATAAAGCCTGCATTTGGAAACTGGTTGCAAAGAAAGAAGAGACTTAGCCATCATATGCCAAGTGTTTCACTTTGATGATTTGATTCAAACAGAATCCTCTGAATTTCTTAGGCGTCTAAAATTAACTGCACTATGATTACTACCTTTATAAAAAAAAGACTTCTCAATCAGTAACTGAATGTTCTTTAAAGTGAAACATCAATATTGTGGAAGTTATTGAAAATAAACTACTTGAGACCAAAACTATGATATGATGATAGCATTAATTTCTCTAACATCTGAAATATATTAATTTTATGCAAGACAGTATAATTAAAATTTTACACAACTGAATTCATCAAGAGTCTAGAATAAACTGGAGTTATTTGGAAACTGGGAACTGTGAAAGAACACAAGAATATTTTAGATGCCCAGCCCTTTTAGCCATTAAAGAGCACACTGAATTCTTCAGCAATCTGAACAGATAAAGGGCCTTTGAAAGATACACATTTAAATGAAGATAAATACTGGTTCTCATATGCTTTTTGGAAAATAAGAAAAAGTGATGGGATTGAACAAAAATTCATAGGGTTTTAATTGTTAGGAAAAGCAATTTGGGTACAAATTGTGCCTGTTAATCTACACTAAGAAAAATAATCTTTACAGAACTCTGTCAAATGTATTGACCTTACCTGAAGAGATAACAAGCTGGTTAGGGCAATATATTTCTTCTAGAATGAATTATGTTTTTAAGACATAACGACTGAATAAAAATTCCTCTTGGAAGAAAAATGAGAATGAGTTAGTAGATACTCCCTCTATTATATGATTGAAAAGAATACATACTTCTTAAAATTTCCATTGAGAGTCCTGACTTGACAAAAGCAAAACTTGAATTTATGTTCTTAAATGACTGAAATAAGCTTACGATTTTATATACAAATTTAGACAGCAACTAAGAAATTCTTTTATTACCAAAAGTCCATGTAAACTATTTAAATATTTTAGAGTTGACTGACAATGATTACATCAGTCCTTTGAGTTAAAAAAAAAAAAACATATATTTCTCAGACTATAAATTATGTTAGTATATGAATACATTTGTCCCAGAGTATTTCTGAAGGGACACTGCGTTGGATTGGTTGATTACACTTAGAGTCAATGCAGAAAAAATAAAAATATTCTTCTTTTCTAAGCTTAGGATTAGACTATGACTTGCATAAAATTTACTTATATCATCAATATCAATGCAAGCTTAAGAGCTTTATTCTTCAGAGAGACTAGCTTTGTGAACTAAATTTAGAGCCACTTCTCAGTTTATCTCATGAGTGATGATGCTATTTGAAAAAACATAGAGCAGCAAGGAGACTTTATATCCATTTTTATTTTTCTTGCTTGAAAATGTATACTTAGTTATGGCACAGGTATATGCTTGCACTTACTTAGCAGCTCTAAAATACGGGGGAGGAGGTTTCACTTTTCAGGGATGCCTCTCTGATGAGTTTGTGCACCTTCACAGTGTTATTGAAAGAAAGGACTTTGATCATTTTCCTCTGCACACTTTAAAAGTTGCTAATAAAGTTATACAAATAGATTCTCACTTCTACCCACTTATGTGTGATTACTTCTAAGTGTCTGAGTGAATCAAATTTCCTGAGAGAATAAAAAGTACATAAAAGTGCTAACATTTTTTTCATGCCATTTACTCGAAAATAAACTTTTAAAGACTTTTTTTCTAATTTACAAGCAATAAGTAACCCCATTCCCACCTCCACCTACCTTAGCCTACTTTTCTTTTAAATGTTGTATCTGTTCTCTTTATTTTAACGTTTTCATATTACCCTTACGGTCTCAGGTCAGATTTTGATATATTTTTTAATGGAGTCAGAAATAGAGATTAGAGAGGTGTTTATCTTAAAGGAAACACATACTGTCATAATACCTCTCTCATTTTTTATTTCTTCCTATAGCTTTCCTTCTCCTTTCTTGTCATTTGTTCTCTGTATTTGAAATTCATCTTAGCACCATATTTCCCTAGGAAAACCAATGGGGTTTCCATAATTCTCCATAATGTGCTGCATAAATTGAGAATACAGGATTAACAGGAAACTAAAGGCACAGAATTATAGGGGCTACTGATTAAGTCACTAAATACGTGGGGTAGGAGGTGGGATTTATTTAACCAGTGGTTTGACTATAGACCTAAAAATCCACTTGCTTTGGTGTGTTGTTGACACAGCGTATGCCAAGATTCTACTTGCTTTCTTGATTCTTAACTTTGCTAAAGGAAAAAAAGAATAGAGATCTCCACCCCTCTCTGTCTTTTTATTTATTGTAAGTTTTTCTGATTTTTGATTCGAAAGCTTGATTGGTGGCAGACTCCACTATAAGATGAACTTCCCTATCTTGTTTCTCAGAGTAATATTGCGTTTCCCCTTATGATATTTCAGAAGGGATGTCTGACCCAACAGCATTGATTTTCTCTATCATTATACCCACGACTGGGTGGTTAAATCGAAATATGCATTATTACAGCACAGAGCTCTGTAGGCTGACGCTGAATTCTAGAAAATAGTTATATTTGGCATTCTAGTCATTTTCTGGTCCTTTTCTATATCAAAAGATCTAAGCTTATATTTCCCAGATAAAAGCAATTGAATAAGATAAAATTAAACTAGAAAAAAAAAGAAAACCCATGATTATCCATTGCATGTATTTTCAGATATTCCAGCTCTCTATTTCTTACTAGCAAGTAATGACAAGTGTATTTTTCCAAAGAGAATCAAAAAGAGAATTGTTATAAAAAAAAAATATGCAGCAAGCATTTCTATTCTGCAGATGTGCAATTTTATGTATTTTGCCCACTTTATTGTCCTCATAATCAAAAGTCAGCAGGAGGAGGGGCACTGCTCACTCACAAATATAAGAGAAATTAGTCTTAAACACACACACACAAATAATAAGCTAAATATTTACTAAACCATTCTGTCTTCCTACAAGAAGTATAAAGACACAAAATGAACAAAATTTACATTACCACTTGACATAAATTGTTTAGAACTATAGAATTGTAGGAATTAAGCAAAATTAATTGTTTTATTGAATCTTATTTTGTGCCTGAAATCTTGAAGAAATTGTGTGACTTAGTAAAAATATACGTAAACACTTTGGGTGAAACTTGAAAAAATCTTATGATCTTGAATACCTATTCCATACCCACATATGCCTGAATCTACTAAAGTTTATAAAAATGCTTTGAGGCTCTGAAGGCACAAAGGTTAAGTAACTCGTCCTGGGTGGTACAGATTGGCAGTGGCAGAGCTGAGTAAACCCACTTTTCGTGATTTCCATTTTAATTCTCTTTGTGTTTTACTTCAAATGTGATTTCTTTCAAGGCTTCCTGATATTAAATCATTGATTGTTTTTTAGAGGGGAAGTGCAGGGATTTGGATCCTTTCAAGAAAGATACATTTTTAAAGTATTTTATATTATTTTGTGCATTTCTAAATTGTCAGCCAAAGGGGCACAGAACACCACATTGGGGAACTACCTGTGGGTGTGACCTTGTGAGTGTGGATGTATGCTTTTGCCTATCTCTTTCGTGGGGTCGACTACAAAGAAGTAGAAGAGGATAAACCCTCAAATAATTTGTATGACCTTTAAGAGATCCAGACAATTGTGGGCATGGAATTGATGTTAAAGAATTCAGGATTTCTTTATGGGCACTCAAGATTTATTTCATGTATTTATGTGTATATTTACTAAGGTACAAATGTGAGTTGATGTCCATGAGTGACCGGCTTTGGGAAGACAATCACTTAACTCTTGTGTGAGCCCAGATAGTTATCCAACATCCATATTAAAAAAAGATTTTTTCTCTTGTTGTTAAATCCTGCAGAGAAGCTCTCAGAAAATGTAAAAACAAACAAGAAAACACTTTGGTTTTACAGTTTCAAGTAAATTGATAATTAATGGTTTTTCAGTAATGATACAAATTACTTCAGTTGGTGACAAAATTAATTTTTATAATTGTATAGATTGCCATAGTTTAACATGTTTAAAATCCCTGAAGATCTTAAAGAGCACTTTAGCTTTTTCCCTTGTGTATAACAAATATTTTATCAAAAATCATATGCTATAATGATATTTTGGAATTGAGGAGATCTTTTTAAGTTCTTTGGACCTCTCCTAAATGCAGTAAATCCATTTTGGGACAAGGCATTAATACACAAAGCAACCTGTAGGTTTACAGAGCAGAACACAAATTAATGCAAAGTCACATACAAATAGAATGCCATTAAATCAAGCTCTATTTGTGATGGTACAAATTATTTTCATAGTAATTTTATAACCTTATCTATTACTTTTGTGACTCCTTCCATCTCTCTAGGTGAAGCTAGTGGTTCAGTACCATGTGTTCATATAGGACACTTATTCCTTAGTTTCTGTATTATATATTTATATATGTTTACCTGTTTATATTTTTTTCTATAAGATGAGCAGGGATGATGTCCTTTTGGTTGTTCCTACAGTAGACACAAAATGTTTGCTAAAAGTATGAATTATTACTTGAAATAAGTGGCAATTCATTGATGTTTTAAAATGTTTTTCTCTACTAATAATTCTGTTTAATAGAAGTAATTATAAGACTATTAGACCTATTATCCAAATTGAACCTATGGTACATGTTTAAAAGATACTGAGTAAAAGTTATATAATTCTATTTTTCCATTAAAACTTTGATCAAATATTTAGATAAAATTTTTACTATAAAAATTTGAAGTCTTGTTTTAGACCTGTTATCCACTGCAATGAAACTTGACTTATTAAGAAGGTAATAGGAAGATATGCCAGAATATACTCGGTATTTACTTATAATATTTTATTTAATCCTCACTACAGTCCATAAATTTTATATTTTTAGCCAAAAATTTTAGATAAGGATATTTGTTTCAGAAAGCTTACATACCTTGGCCAAGTTTACAGAAAGAGTAGGTAGCAAAGCAGGATTTGAACCCATGCCTGTCTAACTCCAAAAATCTACCTCCTTTTCATTTTACTATACATTTACTCAAGGTAAATGAAAAGAGTAACCACATTCTTTTTTTTTTTCTTCTTGAGTTGGAGTCTCACTTTGCCACCCAGGCTGGAGTGCAGTGGCATGCTCATGGCTACTGCAGCCTTGACCTGCTGGACTCAGGCGATCCTTCCGCTTCAGCCTTCCAAGTAGCTGGAACCAAGTAGCATGCGCCATCATACCCAGCTAATTTTTCTTTATTTATTTTAGGGATGAAGTCTTGCCAGGTTGCCCAGGCTGGTCTCGAACCCCTGGGCTCAGGCAGTCCTCTCACCTCAGCCTCCCAAAGTGCTGGGATTATAGGAGTGAGCCACCGTGCCTGGCACCACTTTCTTTGGCGTAGAGCTGAAAACCATCTCAGTAAAGAGGACAAAATTGTGAAATTTTGTGTGTTAATAGTGAATTAATTGAAGTACTTTCCACATCAGTTCAAATGCTAATTTTATATTGTTTTCCTATTATGGTAGATAATATTATTTTTACAATATTTTTTGTTTTAACAAAACAGCTTAATTGTTTTAACAATATTATATGCATTCTCCCAGCACTAAACAATAAAAAGTATCTGTAGATGTCTATCACTGATATTTTCAAAAATAATGGTCAATCCATTAGCTACTATTTGTGTTGAGAGGAAAACAAAAGAGACGTGAAGAAGTTAATTACTTGAAGAAGGGGCAAGCTTCTTGAATTTCTCTCATCAAATATGTCAATCTAACTCACAAATAGAATCCAGCCTTCCACAGACCTAGGGAGGTTCTTGGTTAAACAAGCTGCTCCCTTCTGAAAAAGAAGAATGATTTTGCTGAGGCTTGAGGTGCTTGCCAGAGTTCATTCTGGGGGACCCAGGTATCCAGCTGATTTGAGATTAGCAGGGAATCTAGCCCTGTTGGTAGAATGCAGAAGTATCAGTATCAGTTTTAGCCTTCACCTTGGCCTGAGGTAAGTGCTGCTTCCAGGACAGCGGCTCTAGTTCTCCCCAGGGTACCTGAGACTTTGGCAACTACAGTTCCAATTAATGGACTCTAGAAGCAGAGAACACAACCAGCAGATAAAGTGAGGGCTGTTTCATATGATTTCCCCAAGCTGTGAGCCATGACCAGGGAGACTTTGGGATCTGTGACAAGAGAGGCTGGCTTGGAGCCTGGGATGCAAGGGAAGCCTAGGTGAGAAAGCCCTTTTGTAGTGAGTGTTACAGGGCCCCAAATGCTTTCAGAGGGCAGATGGGGAACTTAAATTACTGAGCAAGACCTTCTTGGACAGCTGTTTGCTATTCAAGAATGAAGACCCAGCAAGGCTTTTTGGTTTTCTTTAGGTTTTCATGTGAAGCTAGACATTGTGTCTTTTTGCATGTGAAATCTACTACTTTTAAAATATTTGCATCTAAGTTAAAGTTTTAAAAGTAGTGTGAGGGTCAAAGAAAGTAATCCACAGGCCAAACTGCCACAAATTTATAACTTTTTGTGTAGAAGCCACTATTTGGGACTCAGGAAGGAGGAAGTATTCTACCCTTCCCCTTCTAAGAGATACTGATTTCATTAGTCTGGGGTAGGCCCCAAGGACTGGATTATCCCAATGTGCAGTGGGTTGCACCTACTCACGTAATAGGTGGTATGAAGTGACTGAATTCTAGGTACCATGGGAACCTATCACAATGCTTCCCTGGCTACATTCTCTCCTCCTTCTCTACATTCTCCTTAGGGAACTTTATATGTAGAGTGATAACATCGATAATTTCCTCTTTCCATGTCTGTCCAAATTAAATGTTCATAAGAATCACTAAGAAGCTTATTAAAATTTAGATTACTAAACTCCACCTCAAGAGATTCTAGTTCGGTAAGTAGGCTTCTGGAATTTGTTTATATTCACCTTAGTTTACTGTAACACAGATGGTCTGGAGACCACACTTTGAGAAACACTGACTCATAATGGATGCTGATGGCTGGGACATCTGTTATTTCAGTCCGAGATTCTTGCCTGAATTATAGATCTGTACATACAAATGCCTAATAGAAATTTCCACTGTCTCTACCTGGATATCGTAAAAATTCTCTTTGTCTGAATCACAATGTATTATTTTCCTTTGAAGTCTGTACACAGACTTATTTTTAAAATTTCATTGCAATGCACCATCATTGGCTTAGTTGCCCAAGCCAGAAATCTGCATTTGTACCTTTGGTGGGTGGGTGCTAGCATTCAGGGTGCATGGAATATGTGGTGAGCACCAGCAGGCCCACTGATTAGTTGCTTTCCTATCCAAGCCTAGCCATGTCTGCTAAGTTATTTTACCTTGACTTTCTAAGTATAATCCAGTTCTACTGGGACAAGCCAATAATAATAACAGCTTTATTTATTGAGGTTTACTCTGCGCCGGCTACTCTTCTAAGTGTTTCATATGTATTAATTCAATCTTTTCTAGAAGTCACTGAATTCCCAGTCTAGTTTTTGGCAGCTCCATACCCCCTGAGGCCAGATCTGCTCCCCATATTTCCAATTGCCAGCTGGGCCCTCTGCTTCAAAATAGATAATGGAATGAGACTGCCCGCCTGACTACAGAACCCAGGGCTGGGGAACCCTGCTACTGTTTTCTACCCATGATTCCAGAGATATTAGTGGCTGTCTGAATTGGAACAATATTTAGTGTATCTCTTGAGCTATTGTAAATCGGGTTGTTACATGCCCTAGAACAATAGAGTGCAGGAGTCAAACCGAATTCAGATTGTCTATTCTAATTATTCTTCTTTATAGACTTGGAAACTGAGGCCTACCACCACAAAGTGACTTACTGAGGATAAGAGGGGAGTAAGAGAGCTGAGGATCAAATGCAAGCCCCATACTAGTGGAATTACATGAAATGGATGATTTTTGTCTGTGTTGATCATTTCTGCATCTGCTTGCACATAGATAAGTGTCTGGAATGCAGTGACAGTGAGTGAATGTATCACAGATGCGTCTGTCTGTGGTTGGTAGCCAATGCAATGACCAGAGTGTCCCTTTGACACAAGAACTGTGATTATATTATTAAGCATTATTTAAGAGTCATCTTTAAATATAAAAGAATATGTTTAATGTACTATGCAGACAACTTACCATCTCTAGTGAGAATGTAGTGGAGGAAATAGATGTGAAATTGTAGCCGCAAGAAGGTAGCTTTTTCTTAAGTATCACCTTAGAGAAATCCTCTCTGACCCTTTCTAAAATCGTGAGCCACATTATTTTTGATGTTCTGATTCTACCTACTTTTCTTAATATCCCATCTCACTGCCTATCCTTATACCACAATGCATTTTGTGTTTACTATCTGTCTACTCATTAGAATAAGCTGTGTGAGAGCATGGGCTTTGTCTTTTCCGCCACCAGATTGCCAGAGCACAGAAATGTGACACAGAAGAGCTTTCTAAAAATGACAGTTTTACATTTTGAAATGGAAGCATAAATGACATGCAATACTGTGCCATTCAGAGTCCTAATATACCTCCACAAATAGAAGCAACATAAAAACCCAGTGCTGTATAATGCTGGAGTAAATGTGAGAGATTTGGATAACATTGTGTAGAGGAATGTTTATAAAAGACAAATAATCTTTAAGTAAATGACTTCTTCCATTTATTTTTACCCTGAATTAGAGAAGTAATTACTTACCTGCTACTGTAAGTAAAAATATGACATCTAGAGTGAGCTCTAAATCCAATAATGCACCTTTCTAAGAGAAGAAGATAAAGCTTTGGACACCCAGAGACACAAAGGAGAGAATTCTGTGAAAATGAAAGCAGAGAATGGAGTGTTGCATCTATAAGCCAAGGAACACCAGGAACCCCAGAAGCAGGAAGACAAAGGAAGATTCTCTTCTAGAACTCTTAGAGAGAGTGTGGCCTTGCTGACACTCTGATTTTGGACTTCTAGCCCCCAGAACTGTGAGAAAATAAATTTTTGTTGTTTTAAACTACCAAGTTTGTGGTAATTTGTTATAACACCACAGAAAACTAATATAGTGAGGAGAGAAGATATTTGCTAACTTGCAAATAGGAGGATATGTGGGCTGAGCCTACAATATTTTGAAGTATTATTATAACAGCTAATGCATGTGATTGCTCACAATGTGCAGATAACTGTGAGATTCATATTTTTAGTGGTATCCTAAATCTCGAAAGAATGGGCCAGCTAGGCCCCAGGGTTCAACAGCCATGATGGAGGAGGGTCCCCAGATGCCCCTAAGGTAACTTATAGAAAGAAGGCAGTCTAAGCTCTTATTTTTTCATGTAAAATGTTAGAAGTAGAGGGTTGCCCGCCTTTTCTCTTGAGAGAGATGAAGTGACCACCCCTTTCAGTCTATGAATAGAGGGTGAGGCTGTTTTTCATTTAATGGCTACAGGTAAACATGACCATTGTTTTCATATAAAGAAATAATTTTCATAGCTCACTGTAACCTTGAATGCCTGAGCTCCAGTGATCCTCCCACCCTAGCCTCCTGAGTAACTAGGACTACAGGCGTGTGCCACATACCTGGTCAATTTTTTTTAAGAGATGAGATCTCACTATGTTGCCCAGGCTGGCCTCAAACACCTGGCTCAAGTGATCCCCTCGCCTTGGGCTCCCAAAGCACTGGGGATTA
Organism: Tarsius wallacei; assembly: GCA_963574415.1. NCBI lineage: Eukaryota > Metazoa > Chordata > Mammalia > Primates > Tarsiidae > Tarsius > Tarsius wallacei. The sequence continues at coordinate 12,238 of CAUYQG010247447.1, read as the reverse complement.
CAGACATGAGCCACTGTGCCTGGCCTCATTTATTATTTAAAATTTCTGCCAGGCTTGGTAGCTCAGCCTGTAATCCCAGCACTTTGGGAGGCTGAGGTGAGTGGATTGCCTGAGCCTGCGGGTTTGAGACCCGCCTGGGCAACTTGACGAGACCTCATCTCTACAATAAATCAAAAATTAGCCGGGCCTGGTAGCACGCGCCTGTAGTTCCAGCTACTTGGAAGGCTGAGGCGGAAGGATCACCAGAGCCCAGCAGATCGAGGCTGCAGTGGTCGGGAGTGGCCACTGTACTCCAGTATGAGTGACAGAGTGAGATTCCAACTAAAAAAAAAAAAAAAATTCCTGGTGCCAGTTATTTCTCTTGACTTCCATTTTAGCCTGTAGCCTGGCTCCCTGCCCCCATCCTCTTACTGCTAAAATGGCTTCACCTGAGAAGTCCATTCTCAACAATCTGGCTCTCCATACTTCTCCAAATGACATATTTCACTATCCTCCAGGAATCCCTGCTCCTGTGAATGGTTCACAACATTCCAGATCCTTCTGACTTCTTTTCTTCATCCCTCCCTCCCCTCTTTCCTACCTGCTTCCTTGTCTTTCTCCCCTGCTTTAGTATGTTTTTGTTGAGAATCTTCTGGTAACAAGCGCTGTTTCTGTGCTATTCCCCTTTGCCTGAAATTTCTTCCTTCTACCTTTTCTGTGCATCAAAATTCACTTAATTTTTCAATGTTTGCCTAAAGCTGCTTCTATCTGGCCTTCTATGGTTATTCCTAAGGATAGATTTATTTCTCCATTTCAAATTCCTATAGCCCTGATGGTCAGTAAAATGTGTTTGGCCCTGGCCATCTGTCAACTTATATTGCTATTTATGGTGAGTATAAATAATCCATTGTCTGCTGATTTAGATCATGAGTTCCCTAAGTGTGGTAGGTGTCTGGATATTGCCTCTTTCCCCCATACCTGGCTTCTTTCTGCCCTTCCCCCCAGGGAGCAGCCCCAGGCCAAGGTTGGTCTCTGCAGGATATGGTATTATTCCCTGTAGCAAGTCAGGGATGTAGGTAACCCAGCAACCTGAAGACAATACAGTCCTCAGGTTTAATCAATGTAATTGAAAACACTATATAGGAATTTGAATAATTAACTTGCTAGATTATAAAACTGCAGTGCTGCCCCAAGGTGCAGACACTTTCATCATCACTGATCCCCTATGGTGACTCTCCTCTAAGTGTAATAAACCAATGTCTCTTTCTGCTGGGCTTCTAAGACTTCCTTGGAATAGGTAAACATTACTGCATTATGTTTAGGAAACAGATACACTGTATCTTTGAAACCTCAACATGTTACAATGCCTTGCTAGACTAGTTGCTTTATATATGTTTATTGATTGGCTGGTGTATTTGGTACTTTACAACAAGTCAAGAGCTCTTGAAAGCCAGTATATTTGTGTGTTCCTCTTGGGCAGATCTATCAAACTTGCCTAAGTGAGGCCTGTGGAAACGGTTTTGAAGAAGGAATGAGACCATTTGTTTTGGAACAAGGAAGAAATGGAATGTCAGCTCAAAACTGCCCAAAGGCAAATTTGCCATTTAAAACCAGCAGACACAATCCTGTGCATGACTTAGTCACCAATCCCATGCAAGGAATGCACCTTGGAAGTGAGGCATTGCTTAGTTCTTAGGACTTCTCTGCATGTAGAAGTCAGCCTAGAGCAAAGGAGAAAGCAAGAAGAGGCACCCAGTGGAGTGAGTAGCACAAGAATTGCCCTGTTCTGTCATCACGAGAAGAGTGGCTCTGCGAAGGAACTGCTGCATTTGTGCTGATTCTGCAGGACAGCCCAGTGTATGAATGAGTCTGGTGATACTGACCACCAAACAGGTGACAGCTCTACTTCTGGTATGACTGCTAGTCCACCCTTTGTTTGCACGACTATTTTGCTTTAAAACTGTTCAGAAAAGTACCTTTGTTAAGTGAAGGCTAAGTGAACCTGTTCTTTAGCAAAAAAAAAAAATGTCTATGGAACTTGCAGAATATAAGCGGCAGGGGTGAAATGAATAATAATGATAATAAAAAGAGCCCGCATGTGTGGAAAATTTAATATGTACCAAACAAATGCTAAAAGTGTAACACATATTTTTAAATCCCTCTAACAACCTGTGAAGTAGGTACTACTAATGTTCAGAGACATTAATTAATTTGCTTAATATCATATTGCTACAATTTGACAGACTGAGGATTCCAGAGCACAGGTTTTATAGTATTTCAAGCAGACATGTGATGATCATTTTGTCCCAGGCAAAATTTCATGACATGTGGCCTAAAATATATCAGTGTACACTAGGTTCAACTGGAAGGGACATTTGAAACTAAGATTGTTAAGGAAAATCCTGGCAGTAGAGTTACTGCCCATTAAATACAAAAAGAAAATTATGGATCATGTTCAAATTTCTATTCTTACCTCTTTGTCAATAAGGAAAAGATGCTGTTTATATTCAGAGTATGCAATTAGCATCATCCTGATTGATCTATTGGAAATTAAAAATAGTTTTGCTTGGAGTCCATCAAATCACTGACACAATTGTTTACTGATTGACTTGGTAGAGGTTACTGATATTTGCAGCAGTACTTTCCCCTTGCTTTAAAAGGGCCATGCAGAAAGGATATATTTGAAATATACATTGAGTTTATCTTTTTCTTAATAAAATACAGAGTAAATTGTATTATTGATCCACTGGACTATGTTAGAGGAACAGAAAAACATCATGCCTCGTGGTTATTTCAGATTTTTGAACTTGGATCAGATTTTACAAAGGAATTATAAGTAAATAAGACATTTAAGCCTGTCTGCAGGGTTGACTTCTTATGTGGAGAGTTATTTGAGAGTTTCCTACTTAAACTATTTCTATCATTACTGTACCCTGGCACTGTCTGAAACTGTGGTCAATTTGCTGAACTCCTATATATTTTTCAAAAATGAAGATGTTTGGGCTAAACTATGGATGAGGAAATGGGAGATCTGAAACTCCGCTATCTTGGTATCTTTTTGGAACCTCTAACTATACCCTTTTTTTTTTTTTTGAGTTGGCGTCTCACTCCGTCTCCCAGACTGGAGTACAGTGGCCGCTTCCGGCCACCGCAGCCTCGACCTGCTGGGCTCTGGCGATCCTTCACCTCAGCCTTCCAAGTAGCCGGAACTACAGGCGTGTGCTACCATGCCCGGCTAATTTTTTTGATTTATTGTAGAGATGAGGTTTCGCCTGTCCAAGCGGGTCTTGAACCCGCGGGCTTAGGCAATCCACTCACCTCAGTCTCCCAAGGCGCGGGATTACAGGCTGAGCCACCGAGCCCGGCTACTATACTCTTTGAAAATCTCAGCTGGCCAACTCTGGGGAAATGGCTAATCTCTGTAAAGTGATCACTACCCATATACCAGACCAATAGATTTTGATCCTGAGGAGTGAACAGTAAGGTTTGATGAGAAGGAAGAGTGACCTTTACTGAGCACCTATTACATACCTGACACTGTGTTTTATACACATCAAGTCATTTAACCCCTAACAGGTCTGTGTGGTAGTGACTGGAGTACAGGAAGAACAGTAGCCTAAATCCTAAGTAGGATCTGTCTGTCCATACCCGGATCTAACACCTCACCACTTCAATGGTGAAGAAGGGCAGATCCTATTGTAGTTTTATAGTCATGATTTGCATAAGGTTAGTTACTAAGTGGTAGAACTTATTATTCCAGATCTCCTAACTGTAAAACCCACATCCTTTTCCTGGTACCTGGGGAGGAAGTGTAAGACGAGAGGTTAAAATGTGGGTTCTCTGGCTTCTGATTCTTACTCTGCCACTACGGCTATTTGCAAGATCTTGAATTCAGGCTCAATATGCCTCCTTCCTCAGAGGTAAACCTGTAGGGGATACTCCATGTTCAGCAGCTATCTCACAGGTCTGTCACAGAGATTAAATGTTTTAACACATGTAATGAGTTTGGCACACAATAAGCCTTCAATTAACTGAGCTTTTATCACTACATGTTATTGTGACAAAGATCAAAAAGCAAAGAGGCTATTCCTCTGCCTAGTCCTGAAACAGGCTGAGGTGAAGCTCCTGGATGGTTTCTAAAACAAAAAGCACAAGCTTCTTGGTCGGGGTAAAAAGGGAACATAGATACTGCAGATGAATCTTACCCATTTCAGTATTTTGCCTTGAAGTGGTTCTGGAGACCTCTATTCTCTAAACCCTGAGACTTCTCAAGAGCAAACAGTAAGCTTGGTAGAGCTTATTCTTACAATCATTATTAAGTGAGGAGAAATCTAAAGGGATGCTAACAAGTTCCATGGAACTGATGCCAGACATGTCAGTTCTGATGATCTAAAGTTCATTTTCGTAGATGCCCATGTAGTTCGACTGACTGTGGAGTGGATTGAGTTCCGTCTCCAGTAGACAGAAGACAAACTTCTAAATGATTTTTACCCCACGATCCATTGAGATACAGTGTGTATTTCAGTCTGTCTCTCAGTGAAAGGGAAAGTGCCTTCTGGTTTCGTTTTATTTGGGGGGGTGGCCTTGGGGTGTGATAAATTACAAACCTCTATATTCTACCGCATAATTTGTGAAGCTTTAATATTTCCCAGTTTCAATGGATAGGGGAGTCCTTGCTTTAAATGAATACCCAAAGAAAATATAGCATATAGAACCCATGTTAAACAGTTACATAGTTAAACAATTCTTTGGAAAATTATGCTAATTATAAACGCACAGTACAATCTAATGATTAATGTAGGGGATTAATCCACTATTTACTGAGTCATTACTATAACTTACTATGTTAGGCACTAAGGATGCAATGTTGAATACGATTTAGTCTCTGACCTCAAAAAGCACATAGCTCAGTGGGAGGAAGAAGTTGCAAAAAAGTACAACAAAGTGTTATAGTAGCATGCACAAAGTGCTAGCATAGGCAACAGAGCTTTCTGAGAAAACGTCTTAAAACATTACAAAAGAGAATCTTACTAGTTAAGAGTTCTATAAAATGACCACAAATTATGACTACAATACAGATATGGGTGGTCAGTCATTCTTAGAAGCAGGAAAGATGTCAAATTAGCAGGAACTATGACAGTGAACTCCTAATTATCCCTGTGCAGATTAGCTACCCCGGTGGGATTTGGGAGTAGCCCTTTCCATCCCATCTCACAATCTACTGACATCTCAGCTCTCCTTCTTGCTACCCAACCCATTCCTGACTCAGGCTGCCAGTCCAGGAGAGGGGCTAGGTCTCTCTTCATAAGTTTGCAACTACAGGCATATATGAATCACTTCATTTTCCATTTGACTATACAAACGAGTGATCACTTCCATTAACAACATTCTGAATGGCAGCTGTTAACACATTATCAGCGACTAGTAAACTGAAGTAGCAGTTGCTATTAGGTATGGAAGGAAAAAGAGGACGCCACTATATATGATAGAAAGGAGGAAGAAAGAAATTGATCAAATGTGGTCATAGTCTTCCTGCCCTGTTCCTCAGAGAAATCAGGAAGCACGACCTAATGATAGGCTCCTGAGAGTCTCAGGCTGCACAAAGGGTAAAAATGTGCCTGAGTATGTGTGCTTAAGTTCATATGTGTGTATGCATGAGTGTGTGTGCTTCTGTATGTGTATACATGCATGTATGTATATATCTGTGCATCTCTCTGTATATATGTGTGTGCTGATGAGTGTGTGTGTGTGAGCGTGCGTGTGTCCAGACAAGCTGGAAAGTATAAGACCTCGTACTCCTTGTGAGCTCTGCCTCTCCCTGCCCCCACCACCCCACACCACCAATGGACAGCAGCAGAAAGGATGTTCTGTGACCTGAGATTGCATTAGAAACTTTGCAGCTCTTTGAGGACATTCCACTGGGAACCTCATCGGTTCCCTGCAGGATGGTGGATACGATGTCCCCAGGAACACTGTAGTCCGGCGTGTCCCCCGCCCCCCGCCCCCTCGCGCCGGGTTCCTAAGTCGTCCCCCGCCTGCGGCTGCCGCTCTGCAGAGGCGGACCCGGCCGGGGCAGGCTCCGCCGCGGCGCACTCGGCCCGCGGGCTGGAGTCGGCCCGCGGCGCCGGCGGGAGGGGAGGGAGCGGGAGGGCGGGGGCGGCGGGAGGCCAAGCCTCCAGCTGCGGAGGTGGCACACCGCTGGAGCGACCGCCGTCACCTGCGCGGCGCCGTCGCCCTCGCGCTCCCGGCGGCCGGCCCGCGGCGGCGGACTTTGCGGTGGGAGCGCGGCGCGGCGCGGCGCGGCGAGGCTCCGGCGCGGAGGGCGCCCGGCGTAGGCGGCGGCGGGTGTGGGCCGAGCCGGTATTTATAGCTCGGTGACAGCAGCGGCGGCAGCGACGCCGGCGGCCCGTCTCGCCGCGCTCCCCAGCGAGGCCGCCGGCGCGACGGAGGGCTGTGCCGGACCGCGTCCCCGGGTGCAGGCGCCCGAGCCCCGCGCGACCCTCGGGTGAGTACGCGGCCCCGGCGCTGGGCGCGCCGCCCCCGCCGCGCGGTGCAGCCGCAGCGCAGCCCTCCCGGCCCGGCCGCCCGCAGCCAGGCTGCCCGCCCGCCGATGCCCGCGAGTGCGGAGGCTGCTCGGACCCGGCCCGGCGCCCGGCGCCCCTTCTCATCCCTCCCCGAGGAGGGCACCCAGAGGGGCAGGGCGAAGCGTCAGGGAGGGAGACCCGCGCCTGCCCGTCTGGCTAAGGGCACGGGACACTCCCGGGCTACCGGCGGGGGGGCGAGGGACGGCGGGAGAACAGACCTTGAACTTTCCTCGCTTCAGTGATTCCTAGGATGGGAGCTGAGCAAAAGCCCCATCTGTTTTTGCTAATTAAATTAACAGGTTGCATGCAGTTTATGGCTGTTCTCCTTGGGAAAAAAAAAAAAAATACTTGGGTGTTTGCTAACTTCATCGTGACTAAATAAAACGAATTTTCTCATTTGTATTTTTGAAAATGTCACGGGCCCACAAGTGTGTTTGATCCATGTGATAACATTTTTGGCTGCCATTATTCTTCCTACCCTCTGTGAAACAATGAAGTGTGTGTGTGTGTGTGTGTGTTTGTGTGTGTGTGTGTGTGTGTGTGTGTGTGTGTGAGAGAGAGAGAGAGAGGGAGAGAGAGAGAGAGAGAGAGGAGTAAACATCATATGTTTATTTTGGTGTTTATGTATGAATATAAGTCTCAGGAACCAAAAAGAAAACAAAATTGAGTAAAAATAAGTTGAGTGTAAGAGCATGTATTCCCCCCCTAATTATAAATGAAGTATATTGTCTGAAATTCAAGGAAGGACTTCTGGGAAACTTCCAGGCCTTTGTCTTCAGAAACAAGTTCTTCCAATTTATTGAGTATTAAAAGTAGTAGAATCTCTGTAAATCCTATTTTTGTTGTAAAGTATTGATTTTTTTAAATCATGGATATACTTTCTAACTTTTACTCCCCCAGTCTTTGTAGTTCAAAAGTAATATGAATTTTGACATTTTGACTCAGGTCATCCCTCTTATCCCAACCTTTCGTCTGATCCTTGTGATCAGAAACCAGGTCAATTTTATTTAATTTGCTTCTTTAAACTGTCATTCATTAAAGAAATAACCCCATACATGGATTACTTTATTACATGTCATTTTTGTCGTTGTGTTTAGAATATGACACTTCATTCCTAATCATTAACAAATGTCACTGAAAAGGAGGTCTAAACATTTTTAAAGTCTACACTGGTGATTCATTATTAACTTTATAATGTGCTTGGGCTCATATACATATTTTGACATTTCAATGGAAAGTTGTCTTTGTTCAGATGAACCCCCAAACTGACTTTGCTTTTGAAGTCTCTGTTTTTAAAACTTGCATTGATTAAGCACTTATTTGTCTCAGGGACTGCAGGATAAGAACAAGGGAAGAAAGTCACTTAACAGTGGAAATAATGTGAAGAGAAAGTCTAGGAAGTAATTTATGGATGTGATCCTCTAAATTAGCTAGAGTACCACAAATATCATCCTGGAATCTATGCAAAGTCACTTATGGTGGTTTCATTGATTGACTTAAAAGGCTGCTTTTTATTTAAAAGGCTGTGTGGTCTGTTGTGTTGGACTAAAAGGAAGAAGTTCCAACTTTACTTCTGTTATTACTGCTGTTTTTCTAAAACCTGTATTAAGCACTTGCATTATGTAAAATGTGACATATCATCTCTTACCTGTCTTTTTATCTAACAAATTAAGATAATATACTAAATCCTATCCTTACTTCAGGGCTGATTCAGGCAAATTTGAATTTGTTTTTTCTACCTTTTTACCATTTCTTCTTTTGCAGACTTGGATGTCCCATTATTCAGAAACTATTCTCTCTCAAAAAGAATCCTCAGGGTTTTCTTCTCATCCAGGGCTGGTCTGTTATCCATCCGCCAGATATCCATAGATCTGCTTGTTCACCCATCAGCAAATATTAATTGAGTGCCTACTAAGTGCAAGTCATCAGCTAGTACTTGCTCTTCCTTCCCATTGAAACTCTATTCTGTATTTTATACTTCATACGAGGGTAATTAAGAATATTAACTTTGGGGCTATAGAGAGGTAGTTGTACCTGTTTCTGCCAGTTGTTAGCTGTATGACCTTGGGCGTATCATAACCTCTCTGAATCTCCGTCTTCACTGATAAATCCAAATGGCTAGTCTCAGGACTAATTGAGATAATACACGGAAAGTGTTTTCCAAGAGCCTAATGCCTAAAAAACACAAAATATATTAATTATTAGTTTGTTGCTTGCATCTGCTGCAACCCTGTTTATCTCAGGAAGTGCATTCCCCGTCTCAGGAAGTGGCAATTCCAGTCTGGATTTGGCCCAGGTCATGTCTACATCCAATCTATCAGTAAAACTTATCAGCTCTTCCTTTTAAGTATATCCAGAAGTAGAGCTGTTTAAACTGCCTCGACCTCTACCTGCCTGTTAGTACCTGCCTCCAAGTCATTGCATCCCTCACCTGGCAACAGCTTCCTCAATAGCTTCCTTGCATCTGTTCCTTCCCTTCTAAAGAGTATTTTCCACCAGCAGACAGTGGCCTTCTTGACATGTAGTCAGCTTGTGTCACTCCCTTGCTTCCTCCCTCGCTCAGGGAGAAGGCCCACACACATAGCATGGTCTCAAGGTCTGACCATGATCAAACACTACCTCCTGGACCTCATCTCTTTCATATTCCTTCACACCCACTTCCCACCCAGTCACACTAGCCTCCTTGCAATTGCTTACATGCACTAAGCATGCAACCAGCAATGGCTTTTGCTACATTTATTCCCTCTGTCTGGGTCACTCTTTTCCCAGATATCTGCTTGTCTCCCTCCCTTTTTTCATATCTGTCTTCTAATGTCACCTCATAGTGAGGTCTTCTTTTACTTCCTTCACACCTGACACTCCCTATTAACTTTTGTTGTTTGATTTTATCAACTTTCTGAATAACATCATATTTAATTTTGATCTGTTTAGTGTCTGTTTTCCCTCAAAGAAACAATCAGATGCATGGCAACAGGGACTTTGTCTGCTAGTAACTCCAGCACACAGGCCAGTGCCTGGAATAAGATAAGTAATTGGCACATATTGAACAAACAAATGAATGAATGTTGTTATGGAATTAGCAAATCTGGACTTTACCACTTTCTATGTATGACTGTATCACTCTTCTGCTATTCTCTACTCAGCAAAGTACAGACAAACACTTTTGTATAATCTTCCTTGAATTGGCTACAAATTGTCCTTAACTCCAGGTACCCTGTATTCCAGCCACACAGTCTTACTGGTATGTCTCTGTATCAGTGCCAGAGAGTTTCTTCTGTGCCTTTTCACAAAATATCCTCCAACTTGAGTACCCTTATATTTATTCCGCTTTTCCTTTGCATTCCTCTATATTCTTGGCCTTTAGTCCCAAGTGAAATACTGTTTTTTAGCAAATGTGAGACATTCCTAATACCTAGTATAAAACTTTGTTCTTCTAGAGTTGGAAACTCTATGGCTTGGAAGTTGGAAGATCTATGGCTTGTCAATTCAAGCTGTAGTTACCAACATCTTTATCAATGCTGTTACAAAAACAGAGTCTTCCAAAATATTGGTAGTGGCATCTACCTAATAATGTCATTACTTATGAGAGGAAATTAAACGGTGCCTATTAGTCTAATTCTGAGATGCAGTTGGAAAATCACAGAATAGTCATCCATGCAGAAGGACAATAAGACCAATTTAGCTACTTACATTGATGCTCAAGAAGAAAAAAGTTCAAGCAATCCTGTAGTCACATGATGTCCAGTTCTTTCTGATATTGAAGAGTAATATTAGACTCATTTGTCCTAGAAGTACTGTAAGTTTTTTATGTCAGATGACTTTATGACTGGAAACTTTCTGACCAACATGTAAGTGGCAAGAGTTTGGGATTTATGTCTTTGTGTGGGCCAGGCATAGTATCTAGAGTTGAAGTCAGGTGGTTTGGATTTGAATCCTGACTCTGACATAGAGTAGTTTTGTTATTCTGTACTAGTAACTAAACTCTAAGTCTCAGTTTCAAAGTTTGTAAAATGAAAAAAATAAAAGTATTTGCTTCATTTGGCTACTATGAAATTTTTAAAATGTGCTTATGAATCTCATTAGCATAGTCTCTGGTACACAGTAGTTCTCAATCGACATTAGCCTTAGTAATAATTATGTAGTCTGGCTCTGAAATCAGATGGGACTGGGTGGAGGTGACTAATATTATAACTGACTAAGTCATCATTGTGGTCTTTGGACTCTGCTGCTCTCCTTTCCTCTTCCCTTAGTGGAAGTGGAATGGCAGGTTGCTCTGTCTTCTCATCTCACAATGAGGGGCTTCTCTTTCAGAGTGTACCTCTCAGCTCTGGTTGCCCACTATGAATCTGGCACTGTGCTATGTCCTGGAAGTAAATAAGCTTGAGGAGTTTATGATGAAGTGAGAGAGATAAACATATAAACAGATCATTTCACTGTCATGAGCTAAGAGCTAAGATAAAAGGTCATTCTATCTATGGTTGCAGAAATGAATTCTAAAAAATGAACAGGTTTTGCAGACTATGTGCCCTATGTAACAACTTAGTCCTGGATTGTTAACAGTAGAGTCCACCAAATGATCATATTGATCATAAAGATGCTTTATGCGAACTACAGAGGTGAAAGTAGTTTTGGTGCTCTGCAGAAGATCAGGGTACCTAAGGAACTAGAAAACAGGACTGAGATGATGAGGCAAACTTTTGGCAGCCTGTGTATGAGGTCACGAAGTGGGGATAAGCACAGGTTTTATTCAAATGATTATGTAAGTGTTTGGAATTTGGGGCCCCCAGAAGATGTCACTTCAACTTCTAGATTATGAAGGAAAAAAAAATTCAGCTTACTTTAACATAAAACAACAAATGATCAATAATGGGATCCTGTTTCATTCTACTAGTAACTATGTCACTGAAACTATTAGTGGAAATAAAGAAAAAGCAGTGTGCATGATGGGAAATATCCTGCTGGAAGAAACACTTCCATCTTTGTTATATGTGATAAATATTAAGGGCTAGGTATAGTCTGGATTCAAATCTTGACTTTGCCATTTACTGGGTTATGTGAATTAAAAAGGCAGCAAATGCTCTGAGCCTTTATTTTATTCCCTGTAATATGAGAGTGATGGTAGCATTCATAACATTACTGTGGGAATTAAGATCTCATACAGGATTATTACTCAGTGATATAGTTATCTCTTCTAAAATAGTGTAAATGCTAGAGAGAAACAGCTGTCTCAAAAAATTTTTGAATGTTCTAATCTAACTCTGGCATGAGGACATTACATAGCTCACAATACATGATTCTGAAGTTAAAAACAACAATAAAATAAGTATATGCCAGCTTTCCACAAAGCATATATTAAAAAAAGAACCAAGATCTCGTGTATTCAGTGTTCTAAATCCTGCTGTCTTCAGTATGTGTGTCGTGATTGGAGGGTAGGGGAAAATGGTGGTGGGAACCATATCAGAGTGCTTCACTGGAGGAGAAGCAGCATTAACCTGTTTTAACAACTTTTTTTTTTTTTTTTTTTTTTTTTTTTGAGTTGGAGTCTCACTTTGTCGCCCAGACTGGAGTGCAGTGGCCGTTCCCGGCCACCGCAGCCTCGACCTGCTGGGCTCCGGCGATCCTTCCGCCTCAGCCTTCCAAGTAGCTGGAACTACAGGCGCGCACTACCACGCCCG
>CAUYQG010247445.1:0-20026 GCA_963574415.1 Tarsius wallacei | reverse complement strand
TTTTTGATTTATTGTAGAGATGAGGTCTCGCCAAGTTGCCCAGGCAGGTCTCAAACCCGCAAGCTCAGGCAATGCACTCACCTCAGCCTCCCAAAGCGCTGGGATTACAGGCTGAGCCACTGAGCCCGGCCGTGATTTACTCTTAAAGGTCTCCAGGATGAAGTTCTACTTTCTGCCTTCTTGTCACTCTCTCTTCTTCTCTCTAGTTGACATGTTCAGTTTCAGTCTTTTTCTACAGTTTGAGCATTGCCTTGTGTTTTGACCAAAGAGTTTTATATCTTAATTTAATTTTATCTCTCGGTGGATAATTTGTCTTTTTGTATGGCCGTGGGTCCCATATAAAAATACTGTTTTTGTTACAGGAGGGCTCTGGGCCACCATCCGAGGCTCTAGTTTGGAAGGGGTTAGCTTGGTGTTATTTGGATCTCACTCTTGCCACATCAATGTCACCACAAGCAATTCAAGAAAAATTCAGTGCAAAGTTCCACCCAGAGTAAGTGGATTTCTTTGGCATCTTTCTCTTTCTGGGTGAGTGATCATTGTTAACATAAAGTTTTCAGTGAATCACTTCTTGGAACTAAATTAACTGGTGTGAACTTCTTATCGTGATAGTGTGCTTATGTTATTTATGTTGTTTATTTTGCCATGAAGTGGGAAACTAACCCCACCAATGGAACTTGTAATTAGCATCAGTTAATGCCTTCAGAAAGAAGATAACCAGGAAATTCTGGTTCACACTCTCAGGGAGTATTAGTACCACATAACAAATAACAAATGTTGTTGCACATTTGGGGTGTTGGTTTGTGAAACTTATATATCTTGAAATCTCTCTTCTATATTAAGCAAACAACAAATTACTTAATTTTTACCAGCATTTTTGTTTTCTGGTGTGGATGTGATTTGTAGAACTTAGAAACTTCTAGAATGTCTGGTTCCTAAGAAATGTCTTCCTTGGTATTCCCCATTGCTTGCTTTTTTTCTTAATAACAAGTCCCTGAGCTCTCCCTTTCTTTTCACTTAGTGCTGTCTCATGATCTATGAAGGAATTTGAATCTGGGCCCTTCCCTAGGAGAGGGTCACACTTACAGTTGCAATTGAACTTTCTATTCAGAATTGATTTAAGCATCATTAACATTCCTAGCATACCCATGACCTAAAAACATGACTGGCTACTGAACAAATAAAAATCCCCTGGAAGATAAGGTACAGAATATTCTTTGATCACTGGTTCTATATTTTTATCTCATCCAGTTTCTTAAATATTATTAAGGGCTAGCTTTTGTATGTAAACTACATTGTAATTTGTTTAATTACGCCCTATTATTGGACATTTAGATAATTTTTTAAAATTCCCTATTATAAATAGTAGAGCTTTGATCATTCTAGTAACTATATTTTAGAGCATATTTATTTTGTCAGGATAAATTAATCTATATTCCAAAGCTTTTGATATGTGGTACCCAGTTGTTTGAACTTACTTTTCAATTTATACTTCAATCATCACTGTGCAAGTGTTTGATTTTTGGTACTTTGGCCAACATTGGATATTATCACTTTAGTATATATTTACTAGAGTAATTTTAATGTGTGAGATATGTACTGTTTGTGTTTCTTTTACCAGAGAGGTTAAAAAAGCTAACTTTTACTTTTGATCAAAAATGTTATATATAAAAGTTAAAAGGAAAATAATAAATCATGCTTTCTAGCCCCATTCCCCCTTCGTCAAGTCCCCCATTCTGAAACAACCACTTTTGATTCTTTTGACTATAGTTAGAGTACTATTTTTTGTTAAATCAATAAAACATGTCTGCGTTATTATAACTATTTAACTGATATTGGTGGAATAATATGTTTTTTCTTTAATTTTTTCCCTAGAGTTCCTATTATTTTTTAAATGTGTCTTTCTTATGATTAAAATCCACTATCTTTTTTTTGAGTTGGGGGTCTCACTGTTGCCCAGGTTGGAGTACAGTGGTATGGTCACAGCTCACCTCAGCATTGACCTTCTGAACTCAGGCAATCCTCCTGCCTCAGCCTCCTGAGTAGCTAGGACGACAGGTGCATGCCACCATACTTGGCTAATTTTAAAATTTTTTTGTAGAGATGAGGTCTTCCTATGTTGGCTAGTTTCAAACTCCTGGGTTCATGTGATTCTCCCGTCTTGGCTTTGCAAAGTGCTGGGACTGCAGGTGTGAGCCACCACACTCAGCCTTTAAAATCTTTTTTTAACAGTTCCATCATGTCAGTTACTCTTTTCCTTGAAGTTCTCTGGTCTCCTAATTCAATCGAAGCTGGTTGTTGCCTACAAACTTATTCTAGGAATTTATTTATTCTATAGATTTATTCTACAGATTTCCATAGATTTTATTCTATAGATTTCATCCTAATACTTTCTTTGATTGCTCCCTGTGTAGGTTCACTGCTTCTTAGAGTTTATATCTTCTTCTTTTTAAATTAATATTTATTTTATGAGCTCTTAATCTTAATTAACATCCTGTGAAAGAGTTTGTGGAAGGGAAATTTTCTGATACTTACATGTCTGAAAGTACTCCACACTTGTTGGATAGTTTAGCTAGGTATAGACATTTATTTGAAATTGCCTTTTCCCCCCAGTAACAATTGGTGTGTTAATTGCAAATCATTTTTATTTATCTTTTAGAACAGTTTCTTCTAAGTCTGTTCAAAACTGCACTTGCCTAGTCCGAGAACTTGTTACTCTGTGTGTGGGTGTGTGACAGAGAAAAATTGAGAGAGAGTGTGTATAAGTGAGAGAGAGAGAAACTTGATAGTAGCAAATGTACCCTTTAAAAAAATTTCTCTTGAAATAAAAAATTTAAATGAATTTTTTTTTGTTTTAGAAAGTAGGATTTATTGAGAGGACAGATAAAGCTCCCACTGTGGGAGGGGACCCAAGAAGGGTGCCCAAAAATTTAAACTAATTATATGTGAACATCTTCTCTTCCCTCAAGTCAGTTTCACTTTACAATGAAAATGAGGTTTTATTTTTAATACTTGATTTTTCAGGGGAAAGATGGATACATTGTGAATGTGACTGTGATTGGAGGGGACCATTCTGCAGTTCTTCCCAGAGCATTTACGTATGTCTCCTCTTTAAATCCAGTGATTGTGACTCTGAGCAGAAACAGAAGCAACATAGCAGGTAAAATACATGATACTGCAAGATCTTTTTAGAGCACTGAAACTATAAAAAGAGTAATCAATATGCTGTTAATTTTATTGTCTTTTGGAGTAAACTTTTTTCCTGAAAACCAGGGAACTTTTTTTTCCGTGTTAGCTATCATTGAATCAAACTCTTAATATCTGTTTTTCCTTTTGTAAAATTGGGACCATTTCCATTGTATGAAAGATGTGGAAATTCAAAGGTAATAATTCAGTATATGTTTCTTGAGTCCCTAGTATGTGCCAAAAATAATAGCATAGACATATAATAGAGTTTAATCCTTGACACTAATAGGGTTATTAGCCTCAGTTAACAAATAAGAACACTAAGAAATAAAGAGAATAAGTATCTTAACAAAAATGCTAACTTTAGTAGGTAACAGCACTGAGATTTGAACCCAGGAAATGTGTTTTCAGATCCCAAGTACTTAACTACTTATAGTTAACTGTAAAATACCATTTTAAAAAACAGATCTATTATAGTAGTTATTTAATATGATTAGAGAATGGGTCATTCTGATTAACCTAGTATTCTTGTTCCTTGAGACATCCCATGTATAAAAAGAATGGATTCACTAGCACCAACTACATGAAATAACTTAATCCTTCTTTGATAATTCAGATGGTATGACAAAAATAAACTTATAACAATGTACTATTATGTACCATACAGATTTGGGAAAGTGGCAGGTAATACTCCTTTCCTGATTAGGTTAAATGCTAGATAACAGAATTTGTGGCAACCCTATCTAAAGGTTATTATTTTAAAAAAAATCATCACATTTCCCAAAGAAAGAGCCTGAACTCAAATTTTCTGCTACTATTTTCATTTTCCACAGCTCAAGAGTACATAAATAAAAGAAGTGTCCTTTAGCTTCTTAATATTATTCAGCTCAGATAGTGCAGAAGAAGAATTTGCTGCCTTAGGCGACCAAAGTGTGTAAAATTCCTTAGTGGGATAGATTCTTCCCAACAAAGTAGAAAAGGGAGGCAGAAGCTCCATGTTATATTCAGATTTCAGCGATTTTGGCTTTTAATAAAATTTTCTACCTGTAATGAAAAGAATAAATACATTGCATCAGTGCCTAAAAGGCATCTAGGATTCATTTGATGATTGACCAGGAGCCTAAGAAGTTCCTGGTATTGATGCATACAATGCCATGCATTCTTTTCAGAATTTACACTTGCATCTAAATCTTTCCACAGGAAGAATAAAGAGGAACATGTTATAAAATCCATTAAGTATGATAACCTCTTTTGAGTGGAGTGCTACATGTCTCCGTGCAGGAGATGATGTTGATGATGGCAGTGAAACCAAAAGGAAACGGAAGAAAAAGCGGAGGATGGGCAAATGGGGGAATAATTTTATGTGCAGGACCATTAGCATGGTATTTGCAATCAGAAATAACTGGATATGAATGAATTCCTGCTCAACCATTTGTTAAAAGAAAGCTTTCAACAAGTTAAGTTTGACAGAGTTTATTTGAGCAAAGAACAATTTGCAAATCAGGCAGTTAGATTCAGAAGAGGTTCACAAACCTGTGCTCTGCAATGTGGGCGGGTAGCATTTAAAGATAGAAAATAAAAGTGAGGTAGAGAAACTGCTTGATTAGTTACAGTGACCTGTTTGCCTTATTGGAGCATGGTCTGATCATCTGGCAGCCTGTAATTGACTGAGACCCAGACAGTTGTTACAAAAAGTATAATTCTAAGTTAGAATTTCAGTTTGTTTGCCACTAAGTTTGGTTGCAGTTGGTTATGTAGGTATTCAAGGTACTAGACAGCCCAGGTCAAATTTAGTTTAATTTAATATACTCCTTGGGCAAGATATGTAACTTACTTTCTCGTCAATTTCTCTATTTGTTAGATGGGAATAATTATTTCAAGGTAATTATGAAAACTGGAGATAAAGTGGGTAAAAGTACCCAGTCCAGGAACCGATGTAGAGTAAGCACCTGATACATTTTTGTTGAAATGAATGCCATCATTCTGCAGGATACTGGATGTTACATACACGAGCCAAAGATGGTCTCTGCATATTGGCACTGTGTTGTTTACTTCATTACAGTACCTTGGGATTCATTAGCTCAAAAGCCAGCCAATGTTCAATTCAAATTTTTACACACCCAACGGATTTAAATATAGACAAGAGAAGCAGACTTTTAGCCATTTAGAACTTGCTTTCTTTCCAGACTTCATACAATTACACTCAACATCAACCAGCCATAGTTAAGATAAGTGGTGGGGCTATCAAAGATCTGAAGTAGCTGATGCCTTCAGAGCTCTTTGATCCAGAGACTACCCACAGGGCTGCTGCGTGACATCGTCTAGACACAGAAACTCCCTCTCGATTTATCTCTCCCTACAGAGTTCCCTTGCCTTCTCCTCTTCTAGGTGGTGGACTTGTACTGTTGCTTCTCAGAGGTCTCCAGGGTGAGACGTTCTTCTTCTCTGTGAATCAGTCAAAGCACCACCCGGATGAAGATCATTTTGTGCTACTGCCACCTTGTAGTTATGTCTTTTTCCCTAATCAGCCCTGAAATCCTTTGAATTCACCACATGGAAGTTTCAGACTTCCTGATAGAGATTGGGAAGACATGAAGAGGTGAAGAAAATGTAAAGTGAAGAAAAAAATGAAGTTAACTAAGACCTTTTGGTGTGTTTTATACCAGATGTGTTTCCAGGATATCTAACTTAATCCTTACAGCAAACAACATGAGATGGGCTTTATTACCATGTTATTGATAAAAACATCAATAATGAAGTAAGTCTCCCAACATTGCTGAGATAGTTAAATGGAGATCAAGAATTTGAATGTAGATTCAACCTTCCCATGACACCACAGACCTCTTCTTTGACTTTTCTTTTTCTAGCAACATCTTTTCCTCTTCCCCTAATTGGCTGTGGCTTCCCATAGATGCCAGCTCTGCAGTAGTTCTCAAATATTAGAGGCTCAAGGAGCCAGGGGTTATTTAATCCAAGCTGTGTCTGTGTGGCCACTCTGAGACACAGGAAAGAGAAGGATGTTTGTTTTTACACCTGCTATTTCACAGTTGATTTCTGGCCCTCATGAAGACTCCAGTTGTCTGCATTTCTCCTCCCTTGCCTTGTCAGTTTATCTTACAGACTGGAAACATAGCTTTAATCATAACTTTTACTTGCCTTTCGAGGTCTCCACTGTCCACTGAGATGTGCCTTTCTTGCTCTTCAGTCTCAGAACCACCATCAACTTAGCCTACTGACATTGAGTCCCTACCTATATCTTCCAGAAAGTCACCAAATTTTCTTTTTTTCTTTCCAAGCCACTGAATGATGAAGCGAAAAAGTGCTGCAGAAGACTTTGTCTAAAACTGAAATTTTTAGAATTAAATTATAAGTGTTTTCTATCACCTTCTCTTGGGATTTATCTTTAAAAATCCATTCCAACTACCATCTTGCTCATAGGCCTTTCTGATATCCATAGTGTTGCTCTGATTTGAACAACTCCAGTGCTTAATTTTCACCTCTCTTATAGTATGTCTTCTGCTGAAGCAATTTTGTCACCTATTTCACTACCTTTGAGGTCTCTTTGAGGGCAAGTTTTGACTTATTTTTGTGCTCCTTGCAGCGTCTTCCCCATGGTACTCAATAAATATTTGAATTAGAAGAAATTGAATTAAAATGTCCACAGCACTTGCAACATTTTAGTAGAATTGCCAATTAAACTAAAAAGGTATTGAAATTCAAGACAGAAGTCTGGGCTCAGGTCTTGACTTTTTCTATTAAACGGTTATGAGGCCTTGGCTGCTTGGCCTTAGTTTCCCCAAATGTAAAATGCCATTTATACTAACTGCCCCTTATCATCAGAATGACATGAGGACCACATGGATAACGTACATGAAAGTTCTCTGTAAAATAAACGACTCTACTTATATACAGCATTATTAAAAGGTTCAGTGCATACTGATGATGTCGTTTTTTACTTACATCAGTAGAAAAATGGAAGTTAGGCATACCTCATCAACAGGGGTACCTGCATGATCAATATTTTTATTCCTAACCCTGAATTGTACCCTCCATCTTTATAATAAAAATTAAAAAAAAAAAGAAAAGTTACCTCCCAGAGGGAAAAAAAAGCAAAATGGAAGTTAAAAAAAAGATAAGGGGTGCTATTTGCCGGTTGTAAAGACCATTAGCTCCTCAAATGATTTGATTTGCCTTTGCATGAAAGTAAGTTAGTGCCTCTTGAATACAGTTGTCTCTACAGTTTCGCTTTTTATGCCTTTGAGGTTTTAGGTCATAGCTCTGTTAAAAGAGTCATTAGAAGTATCATGAAAAAAATTAGGTTGGTATCAAAATTCTTACAGTATTATCTCTAGGGCTGACCATGTATTTAATCCTAAAAGACAGTTTTAGAATCAAATAGGTGTTTGAGCCCACAAACCCACATCACTGAGGCTGATGCATTCTTCTCAACACAGGAGGCGAGACCCTTGTCATTGGGATGGCGCTGCTGGTGAACTACACAGATCTGGATATGGAAGTTCATATTCAGGACACCTTGGCTCCGGTCCACGCGCAGACCGCCCAGGGCCTGGAAGTGGCACTGCCCCCGCTGCCAGCTGGCCTCCACAGGATTTCTGTCTCTATCAATGGGGTCAGCATTTGCTCAAAAGGGTAAGGTGGCCACTTGACATTAATTTTAGGTTTGTTTGATGGTCTAGAGATTCAGTCGGGGATTCTAGATTTGAGTTAGTTCTCTTTTTTTTATCTAAAGTTGGGGGATAAAGACATGAGAATCATAACATTTGAATGCATCTTACAGACCCTACAGACAGTTCACTCTTTTCCCCAAAATACATACAGCTTGTCTGTCTTATGCTTTATTTTCTCTCTCTCTCTAACGTTCTCAGTTGTTTCATGACCATCTCCCACTCTTCTGTAGGGTTGATCTCCACATCCAGTATATCACAGATGTTTTCAGCATCGAGCCCTGCTGTGGGTCCCTTCTGGGTGAGTAGCTCTGATGTGGCTGTTATCAATTATCCAGCAAATATATTCACAGAATATTCAGATTTTGTTCCTGGATTAATTAGCTGGTGAGGCCAGAGACAGAGGCAGCAGGAGAGAAGTTTTTCTCAGGCTCTAGGAACTGAGTGGTACTTCTAAAGGGTGTTTAAAGTTGGTGATTTCTTTGCTCAGGAAATAAAAGATTTTTTATGAAAAAGAGATACGCCTACTTTTCTTTTTCTAATGAAAAAAAGATGAAACAACTAATGCCGTGGTCCGCAACCTTTTTGGCTCCAGTACTGATTTTGTGGAAGACAATTTTTCCATGGACTGGGGATAGGGGGAGATGGTTTTGGGATGATTCAAGTACATGGTATTTATTGTGCACTTTATTTCTATTTTTATTACATTGTAATATATAATGAAATAATTATACAACTTACCTTTAAAAAAAAGAGGCACGAACAGAAATGGTAAATAAAATAATGGGTGGGCTACACGTGAGCTAAAATAAGTGTCAGATTCTGCTTTAAAGCCTGTTACCAGATGCCATTGTATAATTGAAGTACATCAACTCACTTGCCACTCACTGTTAGGGTTTTGATATGCATCTGCAAACAATTGATTTATTATGGTCTCTGTGCAGTCAGACCTCACTACTAATGTCAATCTGGGTTTGCAGCCACTCCCCAGTGCTAGCATCACTACCTCCACTCCATCATCATTAGGCTTTAGATTCTCATAAGGAGAATACAACCTAGATCTCTCACACGTGCAGTTTGTTTAAAAAAAGTAGGGTTAGCCGGGCTCGGTGGCTCAGCCTGTAATCCCTCGCCTTGGGAGGCTGAGGTGAGTGGATTGCCTGAGCCCGCGGGTTTGAGACCCGCCTGGGCAACTTGGCGAGACCTCATCTCTACAATAGATAAAAAAAATTAGCTGGGTGTGGTAGCGCGCGCCTGTAGTTCCAGCTACTTGGAAGGCTGAGGCGGAAGGATCACCGGAGCCCAGCAGGTCGAGGCTGCGGTGGCTGGGAGCGGCCGCTGCACTCCAGTCTGGGTGACAGAGTGAGACTTCAACTCAAAAAAAAACAAAAAACAAAAAAACAACCAAAAAAGTAGGGTTTGTGCTCCTGTGAGAATCTAATGCCGCTGCCGATCTGACAGGAAGTGGAGCTCAGGCGGTAATCTAAGCAATGAGGAGTGGCTGTAAATACAGATGAAGCTTTGTTCACTCACCTGCCGCTCACCTTCTGCTGTGTGTTCCGGTTCCTAACAGGCCACAGACCGGTACCGGTCCATGGCTCAGGGTTTAGGGACCTCTGATCTAACAGGCAGTATTCTAGAGTGGCTATTGGGAAAACAAGGGAAACATTTCCTGTGGTAGCCATTCAGACACTGCATGTGCAAGGAGAAGAGGAAGAAGTCTGTGGTGTCTTCACTTTCCTTTAGGAGTACAAGGGAAGGACCCAGAAATAGTAAGAAAATAGTAAGAACTAAAGTAATATCTTCAATGTGTACTGAACTTTTTAAAAATGCTGATTGTAAGTAGAGGAATTCATTTTACAGAGTACTTTCATATATGTTATCCCATGTGGCCCTTATGCCATTCTGATGATGTATAAAGGGCAGTTTGTATGACTGACATTTTGCACTTGGGGAAACTAAGGCCCAGCAGCCAAGGCCTCATAACTATTAGGAAAAAGTCAAACCTGAGCCCAGTCTTAAATACCAATATGAGAGATGTAAGGACAAGACAAATAGAGCAATCCCTAAACTACTCATTTTTGGAATTGGCATATGCATGATTATTGTGATAGTGTATGAGACAGCACATTATACTTTCTGAGTTTAGTAAAATCCTTTTTAAAGCTGCTTGGCTATGCCATGATTTGGTTATACTATAGGTCATGTTGCTCAACCCTGCCCTTAAGATGGGGTTTGATCTTTGATTGTCTCTCAAATAGAGAGTAAGACAAAGCCTATGAATGTGGCAGCAAAGTCACTAGCATGCTTCCATGGCTTTTAATATGTCTCTTTTATATAGGCAATATGGAATACATTATAGGATATATGAAACACAGAATGTATGTATAACATGTGGGATATTGGAATATTACATACAATCATTAAAAGATAGACATCTTAAATGAATTTGATTTTTCTTTTTTTGAGTTGGCGTCTCATTCTGTCGCCCAGACTGGAGTACAGTGGCACGCTCCCGGCCACTGCAGTCTCGACCTGCTGGGCTCCGGCGATCCTTCCGCCTCAGCCTTCCAAGTAGCTGGAACTACAGGCACGTGCTACCACGCCCAGCTAATTTTTTGATTCATTGTAGAGATGAGGTCTCACCAAGTTGCCAAGATGGGTCTTGAACCCGCGGGCTCAGGCAATCCACTCACCTCAGCCTCCCAAAGCGTGGGATTACAGGCTGAGCCACTGAGCCTGGCTTGAATTTGATTTTTCATTAGTGTGTAAGTTGAATGTATATAGAATGATATACATATACTCTACATAGTAACTATAAAATAATGTCAAATAATATAGTAGATGACAAGAAGACTAAAGAATGTGATTTCTCATTACTATACCAGATGATTGAAGTGGTGGCTTCTAGGATTACAAAGATACTTAGAAAGTTTGTCTTAAATACTATAAATATTCTTCCTATATAAAAATTTATGTGATTTGACCAATATGTGAATTTTATCACATCTGACTCCTGACCAAATAGTCACAAATTTAACAATGGAAGGGGCAAGGGAAAATAATTGAGGTTTTGCTAGCATTTTCCCACCTTCCACTTAATTGCACTGGGACTTGCTCAGGTGCTGAGTTTCTCGTTCTGAATATCAGCTGCTCAATTTTGTTTTCCATATTCACACTCAGGTGGAACGATTCTCAGCATCTCAGGAATAGGATTCGGCAGAGATCCAGCTTCGATTTGGGTACTTGTGGGCAATAGGTCCTGTGATATTGTGAACTTGACGGAGGTGAGCCTCTGGTGCCAGACCCCACCGGCCCCACGGCTGCCGGAGGCAGGCACTCCAGCTGTCTCAGTCCCTGTAGAGGTCTGGGCTGGCAGCATGGCCTTCCACCACTGGCCTTCACCAAGCCTGGTGGGGAAGGGCTTCATCTTCACGTACGAAGTGGCCACAACCCCAGTGGTCACCGCCATGCGAGAAGAAGTCACAAATGGCAGCCTGAGGCTGTCTGTGGAAGGAAATAGCCTCTCCAACGCTGTTGTCCTTCTGGGAACCTTGAGTTGCCATCTGGAAACACAGTCTTTCCATGGCAACACTAGCCTGTCTGGATGCTCCTTTCCCCTTCCTCGTTTGGAGGCAGGCGTCTATCCCCTCCAAGTACACCAGGAGCACATGGGATTTGCTGACATGTCTGCTGTGGTCCAGCACTTTGTAGTAACACCACGGATAACAGCCATCTCCCCAACTCACGCTTCAGCATGTGGTGGGACGGTACTCACTGTGAGGGGCGTGGCTCTCAACTCTAGAAGGAGGTCAGTTCGTGTTGATCTTTCGGGTCCTTTTGCCTGCGTGATTTTGAGTTTGGAAGACCACAGCATTCTCTGCCAGGTTACCCTGGTGGGTGACCCACTGCCTGGAGCCTCCTTCACCCTGAATGTCACCGTCCTGGTCAACGGGCTAACCAGTGAGTGTCAGGGGAACTGCACTCTCTTCTTGCAGGAAGAGACGACTCCTGCCATAGATGCCGTGGCCACTAACATCAGTGGGTCTCTGACCACTGTGCTGATTAGGGGTCAGAAGTTAGGCACCACAACTGATGAGCCAATGGTGTTTGTGGTGGATGATCAACTTCCTTGCAATGTAACCTTTTTAAATGCAAGCCATGTGGCATGCCAGATAAGTGACTTGACCCCAGGACTCCACTACTTATCAGCTTTCCATACAAGAAATGGGTATGCTTGTTCTGGTAATGTTTCCAGACACTTCTACATCATGCCCCAAGTGTTTCATTACTTTCCTAAGAATTTCAGCATACATGGTGGGAGCCTCCTGACCATAGAGGGTACAGCCTTGAGGGGACAGAACAGCACATCTATCTACATTGGCCAGCAGGCCTGCCTGATGACAGACATCAGTGCTGAGCTCATCCAGTGCATTGTTCCCACAGGAAATGGCTCTGTTGTGCTGGACATAGTGGCAGATGGACTTTTGTACCACGTGGGAGTGATTGGTTACAGCAATGCCTTCACCCCAGAGTTGCTTTCTATTTCTCAGAGGAGCAATGACTTAACCTTTGCAGTGGCCCAGATCTCAGGAGCTGCAAACATGGACATTTTCATTGGGATGTCACCTTGCATGGGTGTCTCTGGTAACCACACCATTCTCCGGTGCGTGGCTCCTTCCCTTCCTGCTGGGGAGTACCCTGTCCGAGGTTATGACCGCACCAGGGGGTGGGCCTCGTCTGTTCTGGTGTTCATGTCAAGAGTGGCCATTACAGCCGTGACTGAGAACTTTGGTAAGTCAAGCAAATAAGACCGCACACTTTCTTTAGGTAAGCAGATTAGTGGTTACTCTTCTAGGAGTTAGAAAATTAACATCAATCTGCACAATGGAAGAAAAGAGAAGCCCACTGACTTCCAACAATCCCAGTTTCTTCTGAGGCTTGCCTTTGCCATGCTTTGAGTATAAGGTTTTGTTTTTTATCAAGGAAATTGTGCTTATTCTCTAGGTGTTTGATTGCATTTTAATTTGATGCATTAACCAGATTTAATTTATATTTTGAATTAAATAATAACACCTGTAAGAGCCCATCATTTGATTATTTAAGAACATAAATGTCTCACCTATTTTTAGACCTATATGCTGATTTGCATTATCTAAAACTTACTAAATAGAATTTTTATTATTTTGTAATATTTCACAGGTGAGTTCACATTCTGCCAATAATAAGCCAATTGTATAGTACATTGCGTTGGTTGAATTTTTTTTTTTTTGAATTGTTTTCTCACCCCTTCGCCCAGGCTGAAGTGCAGTGGCACGCACACTAATGGTCACCCCAGCATTGACCTTCTGGGCTCCAGTGATCCTTCCGCCTCAGCCTTCTGAGTAGCTGGAACTACAGACGCATGCTACCACGCCTGGCTCTTTTTATTTTATCATAGAGACGAGGCCTCGTCAAGTTGCCCAGGCTGTTCTTGGATCTGCGGGCTCAGGCAATTCACTTGCCTTGGACTCCCAAAGTGCTGGAATTACAGGCTGAGCCTCCAAACCCAGCCTGAATTTTTTTCTTTTAGATATACCAAAATTTGCCTCGCCTTTTCTTCCAATAATGGCTTCATTTATGTTACTTAAAGCCTTACTGCACTTGAGATAGCTCAAATTTGATTGTGATTTAGAGAGTATAGAAAAAAGTATGGAAACAGTCTTAGACTGGTGAAGTACTAAGTAAGCTATTTCTAAACCTTGGTTTCCTAATATTTAATAAAGGAATTTGGGCTGGATGATCCCTAAATTCCCCTTTCTACTCCCTAAAAGTCCGTGATTTTTTTGGTGACAGAGTAGAGGGGCATGAAATACACCTTAAGTAAAAAGCCGTATTCTTGAGTTTGACAGGTGACTGTGTTAAGTACCACCTAGACTTGGTCTGACGATACTAGTGCTTAGAACTCTGTATCCTAGTGTAAACTAGAGATGTGGAATAGTTTTACTCATATGTGTCCCCAAAATATATACAGTCATTGCAATGCTTCTTTTGCTATTAATAGTAATAGCAAAATAAAAGAAATAATGGACGTATCCATCAACAGAAAATTGTTAAATTGTAGCATAGTCTTATAATGGAATTCTAACTTCAAATGAGCTGGATCTCGATGGACATGGAAAAATATCTATACCGTATTACAAGTAAAAAAAGTTGCAGAATAATATATATATATAGATCCCTTTGAATAAATATATATGCTTAGAAAATTCTGGAAGGAACCACAAGAACCTATATACCCAGATACCTCTAGGGAGTGACACAGGTAGTTGGGGGAACTTTTATTTTCATTTCTTGCACTTTTGCATAGAAAGTTTCAAAACTATAAATAGGTATTACTTTTTTATGTACCAGTTGCTGCATTAGGAAAAAAAAACCCTTTTAACCAGTGGTTGATAATGATTGGGATCTGACAGAACCGATGCTGGAACCTTAGTGGGGAAGAAACTGAAGATGTCAGGTACCTAAAGCCAGTGATGCAGGTTCTGAGGCATAAAAGGAAAGATGCATAGTGAGAAAGCAAAGGTTTGGATTTTGAGTTAAGCAAGAGAGGGAGATTTGCCTCTGTGATCACGAACTTGTAATTTTGTCATGAAAGGCTGCCTAGGCGGGAGGCTGGTGCATGTGTTCGGAGCAGGATTTTCTCCAGGGAATATCTCAGCTCTTGTGTGCGGTGCTCCCTGTCGGGTCCTGGCTAATGCCACAGTGTCTGCCTTCAGCTGCTTGGTCCTGCCCCTAGACGGTGAGTACAGAGTCCACACATTTGTATTTATATTTAAAGCATTTATATGAAAATGATATTTTTGGTTAATTCTGTTTTTGTAGCTAATACTGTACTGACCACTGCTTTTTCTATGTGTTCCTGGGAAAAGAAATTCTGCCCTTCCTATCTAAATAGGTAGAAAGAATCTGGGGCCATCTATGACAATGGTTCATAAAAACTTTATTGTATGACTGGGTCAAAGTTAAATGAATATCAGAAAAATTATCACCTATATTCTTGACGACAGTCATATGATGATGGAGAAAGTAGTTCTTAATTCTGACTATTTATGTCAATGATAGACCTAGGAGTCATGGTTTTGTTCTGAGGCGAGGTTGCTGAAGATATCTGCTTACTGGAGGTGCCAGTAGGGAATAGAGATTATCAAGCTGGATTTCTCTCTCTCTTTTCATTTCCTGAGTTTTTTTTATTATTATTATTTTTTAAAAATTTTAGACTTGTGGAGTACATGGAGGGATTCGTTGCATAAGTATATTGCTTGATGGCATGGTTTGGGATTCTGACGAGCCCTTCCCCCACCCCAGTAGTAGACATGGTACCCCATTGGAAGTTTTGTATCCTTGACCCCACTTCCCTCTCTTTTTCCCTCCCTCCTTTGGCAGTGCCCAGGGCCTGTTTTTTCCATCCTTGTACCCGTGTGTTCCCAATGTGTAGTGCCCACTTAGGAGTGAGGCCATGCGGTATTCGGTATTCCTTTTTTTGTTTCTGTGACAGAAACACAGGGTATGTGCAAAATTAATGCTTGATGAAAGAATAAATGAAAGACACATTTAGAATGATGGTCTTCCAAGATGGACATTTCTTGAAAATTGGCTTTGCGTATTCAGTCCTTGATTTCTTGTCATTGACAAAAGAACCAACGTTCACAGTATCTTCTTGTTTTGCTATGTCCGGGTAATTACTTGGTCCCTTACTCAGCAAAGCGGCACAATTACTCATTACTTTAAGCTGCATAGTCATCATGTAAATTGTGGTATGGGAAGCCTTGTCTTTGTGGGGTGAAGGATTAGATAGAAAGGTGCAAATCTCAGGGCTTCACAAGGTATGGTGATAACCCTCTCAGCTTCAGGGAAAAAACAGGAGAAACATTCCCATGATTACTACATGATCTTACTGCATTTGAGATAGCGCAGATTTAGCCAGGTGATTAGCTTGTTTGCGTAATCATAGGTGTTGCACCTGTGCATTTAAGAACGCTTTATATACCTGCTTTCTGCATAGTGTTTTAAGTTGTATTCCTAATGTATTGTCTGCAATTTGAAAGCGGGCTAAGAATTTACAAAGTGATAAGAGCATCACTACATCTGAGCTTGGACAATAACTCTATGATGGATAATACTATTGTCATGGCAGTTTACACTGTATTGTCTTAAATAAGAAGGAAGAGGAGGAGAAGGAGGAGGAGGAAGAAGAGAATTCTTGTTTAAAATACTAGAAACTGTATTTGCACAGCATTATGGAAGAGAGATGGATTTCACAATGGGAAACAAGATACGGTAGAAGATTTAAGTTCAAGACATTGTCTATTTCACTGACTGCTTATTTCCTATTTGTGGAACAGTGTTGGCACAGGGTATGTGCAAAGTTAATGATGAATGAAAGAATAAATGAAATAATTTGGAAATTGTGGAGACAGAAAACTAAGACTCCACATTTCTAGGTTCTAATCTTTAACTACAAGCCACGTTTTTTAAAAAAGCTTTCGCATATACACTGCCTGACTTAATACACTTTTTAAAGCCCCTTGGAATTATTTCAAAACACTTAATTTCATTGAGAGGTACAAAATAAAAAACAATGAGGCTTCGGGGTCGAGTAAATTGTGAAATTTAAAGTTTTATAACTTCTAGGGTAATAATAATACAACTTATTATATTTACAAATATTTGATTAAGTTTTAGAAAATTAAATCCTTAATTTTTAAGAGGAAAACATGAGTTGGAAGCTGTAACTCTTCATTTTGCCACGAGGTGTCACCAAACACTCATTGATTGCTCAAGGCACACATTTACTCTAGAGAAATGCATAATTTGAATTAATTTCCTCTTTCAGAAAAAAAAGTATTTTAAACAATTTTTAATCACAATGTCCAAAGATGGAGAGGAACTTGTGAGAGCCAACTCCAGATATTCCTTACTTAAGATTTAGGCTAGTGTTCAGGGATTCTATCAACTCCTTGAACTAGATGAAACATTTTGAGTATAGGATTGTATAATTTTTTCCCCTAAGAAGTAGCTTTATCAAATAGTCAAAAGGGCTACACCTCAGAAATTATTGAAAACCACTGCTCATTCCTCCACTTTCAGATAGGATTGCATATAACCAACTTATATTTTATAAGATTTTGCAGAGGAAGATTTCCCAGCAGCAATGCTTACGAGAGTATCACAGCTGCTACTCAGAGAAATCTATCCTTCTACCCAATGGATACTCCCCCGCTCTACGTTTTTCAACCTTAATCAGCTGATGGCTCTTTGGAAAGCTGAATAATCCTGGTCCCTTTAAGTCAGTGATTCTCAAAGCGTGCTCACTGGAGCAGCTGCCACAGCAGCTGGGAACTTGTTTGAAATGTGAATTCTTGGAACTCACTGAATCAGAAACTTTCCAAGTAAACGTTTTGGTATCTGTCTTCTGAGCTCCCCTGAAATCCCACATTCTTTCCTAATTTGAAGCCCCAAACTAGGTAGCTCCTCCGTGTAAGAAGTTCTGGCCAAATTGGATAGCATTGTAAGACGCTTGCATATCATCTGGTCCCAGATTTGTTTTAAGATTATGCTGCTATCTTGCTAGTTTATAATCTTTCTGTTACCTTCTGTTATTCCAAGGGATGTGGTGTGTGTGTGTGTGTGTGTGTGTGTGTGTGTGTTTCTAACACAACCATGCATGACTGGACTTTTCTCTTATTTATATGACTTCTCTTTTTTCTTTTGCAGTTTTCTGTCATTGCTCATTTCATTTGTTCTTTTGTTTATTTATGTTAACTTCTCTAATTTACCAAAATCACTTTGAATTTTGACCCTTGCTTTGAGTTTTATCCTTCAATTTGACTTTGCACAATAGAGTGATGTTTCACATTCTGGGTTGTAGATAATGACACAGAACTCAAACTTTCCTAATTACTGTTTGGCTTGTGCCTCTGCTATGGTACTAATGTGTTTTCCTTTTATGAGTGGGGAAGGGGAGTTAAAGATGAGGCTCTAAAAAGTTCTTTTGCTGCTTTTGGGTCACCTATCTTTACTTTCTCTACAAATTGTACTTCTAACAAAAGAATTTTACTTTTTCATGTGATGGGTTGCTAAAACATCCTGTTAGGTGAAACTAATACTTTATATTTGTTTAAAATGAGCAAGATCTTTGATCTTTGGCCTTCTTGCATTTATACCTTGAATTATACCGCATGACTTTTTCATGGAAACTTTAACTTTTCCATGAGGCATGAAAAGCTAAAGTGATTAAGGTCACACGGCGATTTAGTGGCAGAACTTTGAGTAAAATCCATGGATTTTCATCCCCAGCCCTGGGTGATTTTCATAATCCACCTTGTCAATTTGCATCCACTTAATCACCTATAATGAATTCATTATTTTATAGGTGTTGAGATTGTTTTTATTTGCCGTAGGGCTTACTGACTGGAAAGTTCTTGTGTTTTGTCTGTCCATTCAAGAGTTCCACTGTCAGTCATTTTTATTGCCGTCATTCATTCAAAACACATTCCCAGAGAACCTTCTAGGTGCCAGGTGCTTTAGACTGTAACAGCAATAATTTGGATGTGATTGCAAGACTGCACATCCTGTCACACGCACATATCTCCCGCAGCCCTTGCCGTGGCACTGTGGGGACAGGAAAGCACCTGTTCAAGTCCATGGTCCTTGATCACAGCAGTGCCTCCCTGCATAGACAGGCTAGCTGCAGAGGAAGCAGGCGAGAGAGGTTTTTCTGGTTTCTTGTTTACCTTATTAAGGTTTTCAGACAGAGCTGCTTCTAAAGCCTCATGCAGACATTTGCTCACCTTCTATTTAAGGAATATTGCCAATCTGCCTTATTGATGCTTTTTACATGTGTCTCATGACCCAGAAAGAAATGGTCTTAGGGTCAAAGGGCTTCAAATACTTGCTTTTTATCTTTATAACATATTAGTGGTCATAATTTTTTGAAAATCAAGAGATCTGGTCCAGACATAGTAGCTTATGCCTGTAATCTCAGAACTTTGGGAGGCTGAGGCAGGAGGATTGCTTAAGGCTGGGAGTTCAAGACCAGACTGGGCATAGAGCAAAACTCCACAAAAAAAAAAAAAATGAAAAAAAAAAAAAAAGCCAGGTGTGGTGGCACATGCCTGTAGTCCCAGCTATTTGAGAGACTGAGGCAGGAGGATTGCTGAAGCCCAGGAATTCAAGGCTGTGGTGAGCCATGATTGCGCCACTGTACTCCAGCCTGGGTAACAGAGCAAGACCCTGTCCCAATAACAAACGTACAGACAAATTAAAAAATTTCATAAAGAGAACGAAAAGTCTAGCCACACACTGGAAAAAGGCATTATTAGTAGACATGTAACCTCTAGCAGATTAGTCCCCAGAATAAATAAAGGGCACAAATCAATAAGAGAAAGACAAATGGCCTAATAGAAAAAAGGGCAAATGACAAGAATAAGAATTGTATAGAAGAGAAAGCATGAATTATTACTAAACATAAAAATCTGGTCAACTAAAAGTAAAGATAAAAATGCAACTTAATGCTGGACGCGGTGGCTCAAGCCTGTAATCTCAGCACTTTGGGAGGCCGAGGCAAGAGGATTGCTTGAGCCCAGGGGTTTGAGACCAGCCTGGGCAACTTGGTGAGACCTCATCTCTACTATATGTATATATATATACATATATATATATATATATATTAGCTAGATGTGTAAATATTAACTAGATGTGGTAGCACTCTTCTGTAGTTCTGGCTATTTAGAAGGCTGAGGCGGAAGCATGCCACCGCACTCCAGCCTGGGTGACAGAGTGAGACTCTGACTAAAACAAAAGTTAAAAAAAAAACACCCCAAAACAAAACAAATGCAAATTAAGACCACAATGAAATACCATTTTATATGTACTGGATTGGCAAAAATTTAGAGTTGATCATTCCAAGCGCTGACAATTATGCAGAGTAATGAGAACTCCATAAACGTAGCTGGTCAGAATGTAAAATGGCACAACCGCTTTGGGATACCATATGGCACTGTATTGTAAAGTTGAACATGTACCTACCCTTTGAACAAGCAATTTTATCTATAGGCATGCCCCCTAGAGAAAATTTTGTATGTGTTTTTAGTAGAAAGAAACTGGGAAATACC
>CAUYQG010247444.1:0-65470 GCA_963574415.1 Tarsius wallacei | reverse complement strand
CAAAAAAGGAAAAACTTTATAAGAACCTCATGACAGGGATTTCAATCACATTTCAATAAGCCTGAATGTGAATGGACTGAATGCACAACTGAAAAGACACAGAATGGCAAACTGGATAAAAAAAAACCATGACCCAATAATTTGCTGCATTGAGGAAACTCATCTCACCACAAGGGAGACACACTGACTTAAAGTTAGAGGATGAAAAATGAGTTTCCAGGTGAATGAATCACAAAAGCAAGCATGAGTTGTAATGTTAACATCAGACAAAACCTTTAAGCTATCAAAAATTTAAAGTAGTATGGAAGGACACTACATAATGATAAAAAGTTCAATACATCAACAGGAAATATCCATTCTAAACATATATGCACTCAACACAGGAGCACCAGCATTTATAAAGCAACTACTAAGTAAACTAAAACAGATATTGACTCTAACACTCTTATAGCTGGTGACTTAAATACCCCACTAACAACCCTAAATAGATCACTGAGGCAAAAAAAAAAAAACTCAAAGAAGAGATCTATAACCTCAACTAGGTGCTTGACCAAATGGACTTAATAGATATCTACAGAACACTCCACCCAAAAACCACAGAATATACATTCTATTCATCACTACATGGAACGTACTCCAAGATTGATCACAATCTTGACCATAAATCAAGCATAAACAAATTTAATAAGATCAAAATACTGCCACGCACCTTCTCAGACCACAGTGGAATAAAAATAAATATAAACACCAACAAAACTCCCCCAAAGCCCACAAAGACATGGACATTAAACAGCATAATGCTGAACGACTACTGGGTCAACACAGAAATCAAAATGGAAATTAAGCCAAGCACGGTGGCTCATACCTATAATGCCAGTACTTTAGGAGGCTGAGGTAAGAGGACAGCCTGAGCCTACAAGTTTGAGACCAGCCCAGGTAACTTGGCAAGACCTCATCTCTTCACTAAATAAAAAAAAAAATAGCTGGGCATGGTAGCACACACCTGTAGTCCCAGATACTTGGAAGGTTGAGGTGGAAGGATCACCTGAGCCCAGCAGATTGAGGCTGTGGTGGCTGTGAGCATGCCACTGCCCTCTAGCCCAGGCCTGGGTGACAGAGTAATACTCTGACTCAAAAACAAAACAAAACAAAACAAACAAACAAAAAACACAGAAATTAAAAGATTCCTGGAAACAAATTAAAATGAAGAAACATCCTACCAAAACCTTTGGGATGCCATGAAAACAGATCTAAGAGGGAAAGCCATATCTCTACAAACACACATCAAAACAATGGAAAGATCACAAGTTAACAGTCTAACAAATCACCTAAGGGAGCTGGAAAGAGAAGATCACCAAAACCCTAATCTTAGCAGAAGAATCCAGAACACCAAAGTAAAAGCCCAAATATGGGACAAAGAAGACAAAAACATCATAGAAAAAAAATCAACAAACCTAAAAGCTGCTTCTTTCAAAGAATAAATAAGATGATGGACCCCTAGCCAGAATGGCCAAGAAAAAGAGAGCAAAAGCCCAAGTAAACACAATTAGAAATACAAAAGATCAAATTACAACTGACCCCGAAGTAATACAAAAGATTATCAGAGACTACTATGCACACCTGTATGGAGACAAACTTGATAAACTAAGTGAAATGGAAGACTTTCTGACATCACACAACCTCCCAGGGTTGAAACAAGAAGACACACAGACACTAAAGACAAATAACAACCCAGGAAATTGACTCTGCTATAAGAAAACTACCTACAAAAAAAATCCCTAGACCAGATGGCTTTCCAGAAGAATTGTACAAAACGTAAGGAGGAGCTGAAACCAACCCTATTGAAAGTATTCCAGGCAATTGAGAAGACAGAATTATCCCCATATCATTTTATGAAGATAACATCACACTGATACCCAAACTGGGTAATGGGCCAACAAAAAAAAAGAACTACAGGCCAATATCCCTATTGAGCACTGATGCAAAATTCTCAACAAGATTATAGCAAATCGGATCCAACAACACATCTCAAAAATCATCCACCATGACCAAGTATGCTTCATCCCTGAAATGCAGAGCTGGTTCAACATCCACAAGACTATAAATGTAATTAAATACATCAACAAATGTAAAAACAAGATCCACATGATTATATCATTAGATGTGGAAAAAGCTTTTGATAAAATCTAGCATCTCTTCTTGATAAAAACCCTTAAACATCTAGGCATAGAAGGAATATACCTCAAAATAGTATGCGTCATCTACGAAAATCTCAAGCCAGCATATTCCTAAATGGACAGAAACTGGAAACATTTCCCTGAAAATGGGAACAAGACAAGGCTGCCCACACTCACCCCTCTTTTTAACATTGTTTTGAAAGTCCTAGCTGGAGCAATTAGACAAGAGAAGGAAATTGGGGGTATCCAAAAAGGAAAAGAGAAAGTTAAGTTAACCCTCTTTGCTGACAATATGATCCTATACCTCAAAACCCCAAAAGAATCTGTCAAAAACCCGCTTTCACTGATATAGGACTTTGGCAAAGTCTCAGGGTTCAAAATAAATGTGCAAAAGACAGTTACATTCTTATACACAAAAAACAAGCAGGCAGAGAACCAAATAAAAAGCACAATCCCATTCACAAGAGTCACACAAAATGTGAAATACCTCGGCATCTTCCTAAGCAGAGAAGTGAAAGACCTTTACAATGAAAACTACAAAACACTGCTCAAAGAAATCCAAGAAGAATCAAACAAATGGAAAAATATTCCATGCTCATGGATAGGAAGAATCAACATTGTTAAGATGTCCATTTTACCAAAGGCAATCTACAGGTTCAATGCAATACCAATTAAATTACCAATATCATTCTTCTCAGACCTGGAAATGACAATACAGAAATTCATATGGAAACATAAATGATCACAAATAACCAAAACAATCACACTTCCAGACTTTAAACTTTACAATAAGGCTACAATAATCAAAACAACCTGGTTTTGGTACAAGAACAGGCATATAGACCAGTGGAACAGAATAGAGATTCCAGAAGGAAAACCTCAATTTCTCAACTAGCTGATCTTTGACAAAGCCTCCACCAACAACCACTGGGGAGAGGAGAACGTATTCCATAAATGGTGGTGGGAAAACTGGCTGACCACATGCAGAAGATTGAAACAGGACCCCCACCTATCACCATACACAAAAATCAACTCTAAATGGATCAAAGACCTAAATGTAAAACCTCAAACTATAAGAACCTTTGAAAATGCAGGAGATACCCTTATGGAAATTGGAACTGACAACCAATTCCTGATCAAAACCCCAAGTGCCCATGCCATAAGAGATGAAAATAGACAAGTGGCACCTCATCAAACTGACATGCTTCTGCAAAGCAAAAGAAACCATCAAGAGAGTGGGGAGACAACCCACAGACTAGGAAAAAATATTTGCCAACTGTATATCTGACAAATGTCTAACGTCCAGGATCTACAAGGAGCTCAAACATGCCGAAAGGAAAAAAAACAAACAGCCCCTTTAAAAAGTTGGCAAAAGACATGAATAGACACTTCTCAAAAGAAGACATACAGGCAACCAACAGACACATGAAAAAGTGCTCAGCCTCATTTATCATCAGAGAAATGCAAATCAAAATCACACTGAGATAGCACCTAACCCCAGTAAGAATGGCCTTCATTAATAAAACAAACAACAGCTAACAATGATGAAGAGAAAAATGAACGCTTCTACACTGCTCCTTGGAATGCAAACTAGTGTAACCTCTTTGGAAAACAGTGTGGTGATTTTTAAAAGAACTATAGGTTGACCTTCCATATGACCCAACAATCCTCCTACCGGGAATATACCCAGAGGAACTCAAATCATTCTATAAAAAAACAAAAACAAAAAACAAAAAAACCTGCACACACATGTTTATTGCAACACTATTCACAATGGCAAAAACATGGAACCAACTGTGCTGCCCATCAAAACTGGATTGGGTAAAAAAAATGTTGTGCCTATACACGATGGAATATTACACAGCCATAAAGAAGGACAAACATATGGACTTCACAGCCACTTGGATGGATTTAGAGTGTGTCATACTGAGTTATTTATCATAGAAACAAAGAACAGAGTGCCACATGTTCTCACTCATAAGCGTACCTGAACATTTACCATAATACTATAAGAAAGGGATTGGCAGTAGCAGGATACTGCTGGGGTGGGGGGTGGGGGCACAATATCAGTAAGGGTACCTGATCTGAAAACAGGCAAAGTAGGGAACAAAGGAAGGCCCAAACTACCTGTACGATGAGCACTTGCATACCTAATCCTGAATTGTACCCCACATCTTTAAAATAAAAAAATTTAAAATGTAAAAAACCCTCAGAAAAATAGGCAAAGAGGGAACACTTCTCAAAATAATAAAAGCCATTTATGACAAACCCATAGCCAATGTCATCCTAAATGGATAAAAGTTTAACATATTCCCCCTCAGAAGGCAAGGCAAGGATACCCACTTTCACCACTCCTATTCAACATTGTACTGGAAGTCCTAGCCAGAGCAATCAGGCAAGAAAAAGAAATAAAGCATATCCAAACTGAAAAAGAATAAATAAAACTATTTCTGTATACTGACAATATGATTGTACACCTAGAGAGTCCTAAAGACTCCTCCAAAAGACTCCTGTACTTGATAACTTAATTTAGTAAAGTCTCAGGATACAAAATCAACACACACAAATCAGTAGTACTGCCATACACCAACAACGATCAAGCTGAGAATCAAGTCAAGAACTCAATTCCATTTATAATAGGAGCCCCAAAGCTAAAATACCTAGAAATATATTTAAGCAAGGAGGTTAGAGATCTCTACAGGGAGAACTACAAAACTCTGATTAAAAAATTATAGCCTGTAATCCCACGCCTTGGGAGGCCGAGGTGAGTGGATTGCCTGAGCCCGCGGGTTTGAGACCCATCTGGGCAACTTGGCGAGACCTTATCTCTACAATAAATCAAAAATTAGCCGGATGTGGTAGCGTGCACCTGTAGTTCCAGCGACTTGGAAGGCTGAGGCGAAAGGATCACTGAAGCCCAGCAGGTCGAGGCCGCGGTGGCCAGAAGCGGTCACTGCACTCCAGTCTGGGCTACACAGTGAGACTCCAATTCAAAAAAAAAAAAATTATAGAGGACACAAACAAATGGAGAAACAGCCTATACTCATGGATTGGAAGAATCATCATTGTTAAATAACCATATGACCCAAAGTAATCTACAGATTCAACACAATCCCTATCAAACTATCAGCGTCATTTTTCACAGAATTAGAATAAAACAATCCTAAAATTCATATGGAACCAAAAATGAGCTAGAATGGCCAAAGTAATCTTAAGGGGAAAAAAAAAGCTGGAAGCATCACATTACCAGACTTCAAATTATATTACAAGGCTATAGTAACCACAACAGCATGGTATTAGAACCAGAGCAGACACATGGACCAATAAAATTGAATAGAGAATTCAGAAATAAATACCCCCAACCAACTAATCTGTGAACAAAGCAGACAAAAATATACACTGGGGAAAGGGCACCCTATTCAACAAATGGTGCTGGGAAAAATTGGATAGCTACATGCAGAAAAATTAAACTTGATCCCTATCTCTCCCCATTTACAAAAATTAACTTGAGATGGATTAAAAACTTAAATATAAGACCTGAAACAAAAAACAAATCCTAGAAGAAAACCTAGGAAACACTCTTCTGGACATCAGCCTATGCAAAAAAAATTCATGGCTAAAAGCCCTAAAGCAAATGCAACTAAACCAAAAATAAATAGGTGGGACTTAATTAAACTTAAAAGCTTCTCCATAGCAAAAGAAATAATTGACAGGGCAAATAGGCAAGCTACAGAATGGGAGAAGATATTCACAAACTATATCTGACAAAGAACTAATATCCAGAATCACAAAGAACTCAAAACAAATCAGCAAGAAAAAAGTAAATAATTCCATTAAAAAGTGGGCAAATGACATGAACAGACATCTCTCAAAAGAAGATATACAAAAGACCAATAAATATATGAAAGAATGCTCAACATCACTAATCATCAGTGAAATGCAAATGAAAACCACAATGAGATATCAGCTTACACCAGTCATTAAAAAAACACAAAACAATAGATGCTGATGCAGATGTGCAGATTAGGGAACTATATACTGCTGGTGGAAATGTAAATTAGTACAACCTTATGAAAATCAGTATGGAGATTTCTCAAAGAACTAAAAGTATATCTACCATGATTCAGCAATCCCACTACCAGGTATCAACCCAAAGGAATAGAGGCCATTATAAGAAAAAGACACCTGCAGGTGCATGTTCATGGCAGCACAATTCACAATTGCAAAGATGTGGAATTAACCTGAATGCCCATCAATTGATCAGTGGATAATGAAAATGTGGTACATATACACTATGGAATACTATTCAGCTATCAAAAAGAATGAAATAATGTCTTTTGCAACAACTTGGATAGAATTGGAACTTTCCAATTGAATGGAACAGCAATTTGGATGGAAGATCATAGTAAGTGAACTAACTCAGGAACAGAAAACCAAACACTACATGTTCTTACTTATAAGTAGCAGCTAAACTAAGGATCCACAATGACATAGAGAATGGTATAATGGACATTGGAGACTCAGAAAGGGGAGAGGGGAAGTGGAGTAGGGATGGAAGATCACCTATCCAGTTTAATGTGCACAGGTGGGGGTGGTGGGTACACTTAAAGCCCAGACCAAAGATCATTTGTACCCCCTAAAGCTATCAAAATTAAATTAAGACGTCTGGAAAAAAAAACATGTCATTATGGATCCTATCAGGAATAAGATCTATTACTGAAGAACTATTTAAACCAGGAACTATAATTTCAGATAGTTTGAGATTTCTCTTCCTTCTTGACAAGGTCTATACCTGCTGTTTGTCTTGTATTTTTAAAGTTAAATTAACTATACCCTGCTTAATACCAATTACATGTACTTGAACCTGTCTCTGTTATCACTAGATCAAAGGCATAACTTTCTGAATTTGCCAGGGGCCCTATGTCCACCTCCTGGATATACACTTGTTTTTCAATTTATTGACCACCCATAAGGCTTATGAATGTGTTGGCAGCTGGTGCATGAGAAGTATTTGCCTGTTAGGTTATCTTACTACTTCCTTTTCTATTTGTAACTCCAGAGTTACTCACCACCAAACTGGCTCCTTAAGATTATGGTCCAGGATTAGACGAATGCTACTTGCAAACCAAGAAAATGGATTTTGGCCTATGCTTGGCAGGACTCTCTTCCCATGATAGGGAGTAGCCTCTCATAAGCATATAATTAGAAATCTGTCAATTGCTCTAGGTAACTTAGAAAATGAAGCAGCTGAAGCCATAAGCATCCAACAAAAATCCTTAGACCCTTTAGTCAGCGTAGTAGTGGATAAAAGAACAGTCTTAGACTACATATTGGTAGAGCAGAAGAAGTTTGCATGATAGCTAACACATCATGTTGCATTTACATCAATAGATCTTCTGAAGTTGAAACACATAAAGAAAAAAAGAACTAGTTAATTTCTATGTTCTCAGATTTATTTTCCTGGATCTCACGTGAAATTTGCTTTATGTTCTGGGGCATATTAAAATGAATTTTCAGTTTTCCCAGCACCATTTACTGAATAGGTTCTCCTCTCCCCATTGGTAGGTGGTGGATTGAGGGTGTTCTTGAGGTTTTTTTTGAATCATGGGGGTTAAGAGTATTGTTAATGAATAAATGATTCAATCAACAAACAAGGTAGAATGAATGAGAATACAAGAGGATCAATCCTGGATCGATGATGACTACTGGTGGCGTATGAGTCAGATTCGATGAGTACGTGTCGAACTCTGAGGTCCTTTGTGAAAGAAATTGAGCCCATTTCCTCTGATTCAAATGACCCTATAGAGCAGATGTCAGTAATATACAAAGTTTTGCGTTTGGTCTTTGTGCTTATTCACTTTATTCTTTTAGTATATTTGGATCAATTTGTAATTTATACATATATATGTATGTGAAGGGGACAAAATATTGTTCAATTATAAAATAAGTGATGCAGTGATATGTATTATCACTACTTATTAAAACATTAAAGTCCCAAGATAAATAAATTTTTCATCACTGTAAGTTCTTTGACTAAGTATGATGTAAAAAGTAAATTAATAAACAATAGTCAACATCTGTGTCAAATAAAGTTGCAAGTTGCTCATTTTCTTAAGAGAAAATGAAATACGTATACTTCAAGTAATGGTTTCCCAATTGATTGACTAAAGGAACGATGATTAGTGAAAATCAAGGAGAAATATTTCATCTTTTTATGATCTGCTCTGCTCTGTCATTCTCAGATTGGATGCTTTCCAGCTGATGCTATGATTATAAGCCCTATGGTTACATCTATGTGTTAAGAGCATGAAGACCAATGTGAGTAATAGTCAGTGTTCTTGTTTTGACTCTTTTCAAACATTTCATTCACTTTATTACTAAAAAGTATTAAATAAAATAAGAAACTGAAAGACCCAATGTTAAAAAATCAGATTGATATGAAACATTAGGTTGATGAATGCATATATGAAACATTGAGCATACTTAATTAAGGAAATTTAGTCTTTGTGGAATGATTGTATCAATGGATGTTAGGGAGGTTCAAGAATCTTATTCTTGTTTTTTGAGATTTATGCATATTTATTTATTAGTGAGTTAATTAATAAAAACATGTAGATGGTAATAAAGAAAGAGGGCTGATCCTGGACCAGTGGTGAAGACTGGTGGCGTATGAGTCATGCATAGTGAATACCATGTGTCTGGAACTCTGAGGATCCAGTCCATTCCCTCTTTCTGAAGAGATATTATGGACAGATAACCAGTCATACAAGGACCTTGTTCTTAATTTTTTTGTTATGAATTTAAAAAATATTGTAAGACAATCAAGGTCAGGATGAATAAATGAATTTATAAATGAATAAAGATAAAGAGGGTGAAGCATTATCTATTACTAAGATATACAGTAAGGAAAATGGATTTTAATATAAATTGGAATGGATGATATGTGAATGAAAGGTATGTTATGGACCAAGCATACCATGACTGTGATAAATAATAGATATTACTCTCAAATAGTTGCAACCTTGAACTCTGTTTTAAGAAAAAAATTAATACTACCCCAAATTAATAAAAACCAAAGTGACAAAATAAATGAACTGTGGAAGAAATGGATCAATGGAAAGGATGTCTCAGTATTTTTTTAATCACCTGTTCTACTTTGCACTCTTCAGAATGGATGCAACAAGCTGACATACAAATTTTGCCTTGATCCAGACTCTGTTGCCGTTGTGTTATGAAAGAGATCAATGTAAGTAATAGTCAAAATGCTTGTGTGGTTTGTTTAAAGACATTTACCGTATATTGAAAAAACATAAAATATAGTCAAATAGGGCCAAATGTGTCCCAGTGACAAATATGGGATTAAAATGAAGCATCTCATTTGTGAAAAACTCATGAAAATTATCGGAAGAGACATAAGGGTATATGGATAATTCTAGTTATATATAATAGGTGTCAATGCTTTACTTGAATTATGTGGATCGTAGACTTTTCACAATTATTATTTGTGAATTAATGAACTGATAGTGTAGAATTGAATCAGAAAAAAGAGGGTCTTTCCTGGACTAGTGATGATAGTTGCTGACATGTGAGTTGGATGATAAATAAAACATGTCTGCAACTCTAAGTTCCAACACGAAAAAAGTCAGGTCATTCTGTTCGTGTATTTTCATTCTGTTATTTTCATTGGATTAATAAAAGAATCAGTAAAGTAAATAATAAATATAAGTAAATAAAGATGACCAGTTTGAAGCATTGTATGACTATAAAAATAGGTCATGTGGCAAGAAATAACTGTTAATATATACTGAAAATTCTGAGATTCAAAGAGAAATAAATGGTACATGACTGTTTCCTCTTTGCTTAGTATGATGTAGACAGTAACAAGTGAATATCAATGTTCGTATTCCAAGTCCAGAGCAAGATTGATATTGTTAGTTTACATAGGAGAAAACAAAATAAACATTATTCCAAATTACTAATTATTTATGACTGACTAAATGAAAAGAGGAATTCAAGGACCAGTGAAAATAATGTTACAACCTTTTAAAATCATCTGCTCTGTTCTGTAGTCTTCAGAATGGATACCCATGAGTTGATTCAAGCTGTCATCCATGGTCATAAGCTCTGGAAATGCATCTATGTTTTAGGAGCCTGAGGACTCATGTGAGTAGTAGTCAGTGTTCTTGTTTCCAATCAAGCAGCGTTTTCAAAGGTATTCACTATGTTATTAAAAAGTATTAAATATATCAGAGCAAGAAGTTTGCCAATATTAAATATCAGATTGACATAAGCATTGTACTGCGCCATGCATCTATGAAAGACGTAGTTAATGAAAGAAATTTCGTCTCTGTGGAAATGATTGTACAGACGGTTGTTAGGGATATTCAAGAATCTTCTTATTGTTTTACTTTTTAGATTTTTGTGGTATTTCTCTATTAAGGAATTAATCAATAACCAAATGTAAATGGTAATAGAGAAAGGTGGCCAATCCTGGACCAATGATGACGACTGGTGGCGTATGAGTCATGCACAGTGAATACCATGTGTCTGCAACTCTGAGGTCCAACACCAATGGGATATCCAGTCCATTCCTCTTTTCTGAAGGAATCCTATGGACAGATGTCAGGCTATACAAGGATCTTTTTTATGAATTTTCAAATATTATTGTAAAATAATCTAGGGCAGACTAAACAAGTAAATGTATAAGTGAATAGAAATAAAGACAGTGAAGCATTGTTTATTGCTAAAATATAAGAAAGATGGATTGTTAGCAAAAATTGGAATGGATACTATATGGATAGACTGTATTATATGTTAGATGATGAAGGATAACATAGACTGTGATAGGCTAACGAAGATAGTGTCAGTTACAAGTCTGAAGTTTATTTTATTAGGAGAAAAGTAAATATTATAATTTGATAAAATCCAAAAGGACGATACAAATGATGTGGATCAGTGACGAGACTGTGTCAGTGTTTTTAGTCATTTTCTCTGCTTTGTGCTCTTCGGAATGGTAGCCCTCAGCTGATGTAAGCCTTTCACCACGATGGGACTTATATTGCTGTTGTGTTTGGAAAGAGAGCAACGTGAGGAACACCAAAACTCTTGTCTTCTTTGGGTACTTGATGAAAAGTCTTCGCGGTATTATTAAAAACCTTAAATTTTTCAGAAGCTAGCTATGGCCCAATGATAAAGCTAATATGGAACCTTATGTTTATTAATCAATAATGTGCTACATAAAGGTAGGTTAATGAAAGAGACATTGTCCAATGTGGAAAAGGATTCTATAGACAGATATTAGGGATGTCAGAGTACATGTTCTGAGGTTTTTGTGAATCATGTTATTATTTTATTCTTATAAATTAATGATTTATAAAACAAATATAGAAATGAGTGAAAAGCAAAGCAAATGGTGTCAAATGTCCGTGAGCCATATACAATGAATGAAATGCTTCTGGACTTTGATGTCCAACACAAAAGACATATAGTTTGTTTTCTTGGAATAAGGCATTCTCTGGACATATGTTAGGAATACACAAGGTCTTGACCATTGTGTTAATATATTTTTCATTAGATGAGTATAATTGGATCAATGAAAGAATCAATAAGTAAATAAATTAATGAAGTATTGTTCAATTAAA
This sequence comes from Tarsius wallacei, assembly GCA_963574415.1. Classification (NCBI taxonomy): domain Eukaryota; kingdom Metazoa; phylum Chordata; class Mammalia; order Primates; family Tarsiidae; genus Tarsius; species Tarsius wallacei. Next base: position 53,652 of record CAUYQG010247444.1, on the reverse strand, counting down.
AATATATGGTGAGTCAAGAAACAATATATTATGAAAACACTGAGGTCCAATTTGAAATACATATTTATTTATTTATTTATTTTTAAAATGTGAGGTACAATTCAGGGTGAGGTATGCAAATTGTCATTATGCAGGTATCCTTGTTGATGAGGTATGCACCCTCTCTAGTTTCCCACTACTGCCAATCCTTTTCTTATAGTATTGTGAGAGTTGTTCAAGGTCCGCTTATGAGTAAGAGCATGTGGTACTTGGTTCTTTGTTTCTGGGATAGATCACTTGGTATTATAGACTCTAAGTCTATTCAAGTTGCAGCAAAGTTTATAATTTTGTCCTTCTTCATGGCTGCATAATATTCCATCATGTACCACGTTTTTAAAATCCAGTCTTCTTTAGATGAGAAGCACTGTGAGTTCCATGTTTTTGCTATTGTGAACAATGCTACAGTAAACATGCGTGTGCAGGTTTCTTTTTCACAGAGTGATTTGAGTTCTTCTGGGTATATTCCCAAAAGGGGGATTGTAGGGCTGTATGGAAGGTAGATTTTTAGATCTTTTAAGAATTGTCAAACTGTTTTCCACAGAGTTTACTAGTTTGCACTCCCACCAACAGTGTAGAAGCATTCCCTTTCTCCCACATCCTCTCCAGCATCTGTTGTTTTTGAGATATTGATGATGGTCATCCTGAAATTTGACACAACTGTTACCTCTTTGGCTAAGGATAAGTTTAAGTTACAGACAGTACTCGTGTTCTGGGTATGTGGCAATTTTGAATTTGTTTATTTTCTGAAGAGAAAAAAATACTCTAAATTTATGATGGCCTAAATAACTGACTAAAGGTGAAAAAAAGGATCAGTGGAGAGAATGTCTCAGGGGGTTTTTTGGTTTGTTTTTCGTCTTCTCTGTCCTGTATTCCTCATGATGGACCCATTTGAGTTGATTTAAGAATTCTTCTCTGATTATGAGCTCTGTGGTTGCATCTCTATTTAAAGCCTGGAGATCAGTGTAATAGTCAAAATTTGTGTCCTGATTTGGGTGAATTGTTTAAGGGTATTCACCGTATTATTAAAAATTGTGAAATATAATTGCATACAGCTAAATGTACTTATCGTAATTTAGGAGTAATATGAATCATTATACTGATTAATGCATATATGAAAAGCTGAGGGTAATTAATAGAAGTTACATATTGATTTGAGAATAATTATGGTCACATGAGGCAATTATTCTCCTGTTGGTTATTTTGTGAATCAAATAAGAGAAAGTTTTCCTTCCTGGACCAGTGATGACAACTGCCGGCGTATGAGTCCTGCAAGATGAATAATATGTGTCTCAAACTCTGAGGTCCAACACACAAAGAAATCTGGATGAGCAAGGAGCTTGGAAGAGTGTCTCATTAAAAAAAAGTCATCTTCTCTGCTCTGTATTCTTCAGAACGTGCCATCTCGAGGTGATTTGCACATTCTTCCATGGTCATTCTTCCTGTGGTTACATCTGTGTGTTAGAGCTTGAAGACCAAAGTGAGTAATATTCAAAGCTCTCGTCTTGGTTCAGGCGGTTTAAGGGTATTCACTGTACTATTTTAAAGTGTGCCAGCTGTTACCAATGGCAGATATGGAACTCATGTGAGGTATTATATTGATTAACGTATATTAACTGAGGATAATTAGTGAAGGAGATACATTGATGTGAAATGATTCTGATTAGGAATGTCAAGATTAGGAATATCAAGGTTGTTCTTGGGAGGTTTTGTGAATCATAGATTTTTAATTTATTAGTAGTAAATTAGTGGCTGAATCAATAGACAATGTAGAAATAAATGGAGAAAAACGGTAAATTCTGGATCGATGATGACTACTGGTGGCGTATGAGTCATTTACAATGAATACGTATCTGGAACTCTGAGGTCCAACACAAAAGAAATCTTCTCTTTCTGTTTATGCATTTTAATTCTGTTATTATTATTGACTCAATGAGATAATCAATCGATACATATATAAATACATTAAGATAGAATGGGCAAAGTATTATCCCATTATTCAAATATGTGGCGAGGCCAGAAATACCATTGAAAATGCCGACATCCAAAGAGAAGTAAATGCTACCTGGTCATTCTTTTTGGCTAAGGATGATGTAGACAGCATAAATTATAGATAATGTTTACTTTCTGGGTCAATGGCAAGTTCCAAGTTGTTCATTTTAAGAGAAAAGGAAATAAAAGCACTCCAAGTAATGATCACCTAAATGATGAAAGATGATAAGCACGATTGGTGAAATCAAATCTCAGTTTGTATCATCTGCTCTGATCTGTACTCCTCAGCATGCATGCTTTCAAACTGAATCAAGCATTCCCCATACTCACCAGCCTGTTGGTTACATCTCTGGGTTAGAATATGAAGACCAATGTGAGTAATAATCAATGCTTTTATTTTTGTTGCAGTAGCTTTTTAAAAAAATAATATTTATTGTACTATAGAAATATTAAATATAATGAAAGATGCCTAAACATGCCAACTTTAATATTACACTGATAGAAACATTATGGTGACTGGTCCACATATGGGCCAATGAAGACCATTCTCACTGTGATCGGTGAGGAAGAGATTGAATCTCTGTGGAAGTGAATCTGAAGGTGGATGTTAGGGATTTTCATGGATATTATTCCTGTTTTATTGTGATTTATGTGTATTTATTGATGAATTAATCAATACACATATGTAGATGAGGGCCAGTCCTGGATCAATGATGACAACCGGTGTCGTATGAGTCATGCGCAATGAATATCTGGAACTCTGAGGTCCAACATCAATGGGATTTAGTCCAATGAATAGGTGTCAGCATATACAGGGATCTTGTTTTTGATCTTTGTATCTATGAATAAAAAATACTATTGTAAAAGAATCAAGGGGATGAATAAACAAATGTTAAAAAATATATACAATATCTGTGTAATTTATAATGAATAAAGATAAAGACAGCCAAGCTTTGTTTAATATTAAAATATCTATTAAGGAAAATTGACTTTACTATAAATTGGAATGAATAATATGTGGATGAAAGGTGTTATATCTCAGGCCAAGAAAAACATAATGTGATAGGTAATAGTTACTATTCTCAATCAGTTGCAACCTTAAAGTGTATTTGATTAAAGAAAACTAAATATTACCATAAATTAAAAGCATAAAAATCTATATTAATGAAAATATGGATTAATGGAGAAAATGTCTCAATGTTCTTATTATCTTCTGTGCTTTGTACTTTTTAGAATGGACGCAGCAACCCAATTTAAGCATTCTGTTGCAATCAAGGTTGTCATGTTGCCTCTGTGTTAGGAGAGAGACCAAGGTGAGTTGTAGTCAAAGTTCTTATCTTGCCTTTGGTGATCTGTTTGAGGGCATTCTCACAAAAAGTATTTCATAGGAGAAATAAGTTCAAGAGGTATGTTGTACAACATAGTGAAGATTAATAATAGCAAAGAATAACAATGTATTTATTATTATTAATATGCTAACAATATATTAATTAATAGCAGTATATTGTATTCTTAAAAATGCTAAGAGAGGGGCTCTTAAGCGTTCTCACCACAAAATGATAAATATGTGATGTAACGCATATGTCAATTTTGTAGATTTAGGTATTCCACAATGAATATGTACCTCTAAACATCATGTTGTACATGATAAACACATACAGTTTTACCTGTAAATAATACAATTTTAAGTTCTTCAGTTAATAAGATGTTTACCATGGCTCAATGATAAAAATTATATGAAACATTGTGCTGTTGGATCTATCGTGTGCAACACTAAGAGGTCAGTTAACGAAAGAGATACAGTCTGTGTTGAATATGATTCCATAGGTGTCAGGGATACTTGAGGTGGTTGGTTTTTTTGAACCACGTATTTATTTGGATTGCTATCAATAATATAATCATTTAATTGATAAAAATGTAGGATCATGTGACGAAAAGGAGAGTCATTCATGGACCAATGATGACAACTGGTGGCATTTAAGTTATAGACTATGAATAATATGTGTCTGGAACTCTGAGGTCCGACACAAAACATAATTAGTTTATCCCCTCTGTTGGTATTGACTTATAGAGAAATTTCAGGAATATATAAAGGTAAAGTCCTTGTATTGATTCCATAGATTTAGATTTATTATTATCGATGGATCAGTGATAGACTCACTAAGCTAATATTAAGTAATACATAAGAAGAAAAGAGTCAAGTATTGTCCAACTATAAACATGTGAGTGGAGGCAAGAAATATTATGAATATAAATGTAAAACACTGACAGTTATGATGAAATAAGTGCATAAAGGGTATTACTGCTTTGGGTAAGAGTCATATAGACACTGATAAATAAGAGTCAATTTTATTATTCTGGTTTAGTCTCAAGATAGATGTATTCCTTTTGTTAAGATCACACACACACACACACACACACATACACACACAATGAACAAGTAACAGATCCCTAAATGACTTAGTAAATGAAATGCAGAAAGCAGGAAACAAGACTGAATGGAGATAAGGTCTTAATTGTTTTATCATCTGCTCTGGTTTGTACTCTCAGAATGAACATGCCAGATGATTTAAGCATTCTTCCATGGTCACCTCTAAGCATTAAGAGTACAGAGATTAAAGTGAGTAGTAGCTTAAGTTTTCTTCCTGGTTTCAGTATTTTTTTAACCTTAAGATTTTTTCACTGTATTATTAAAACGTGTGAAATACAATTAATGGAGCTGTAGCCCAGTGATCCATATGGGATCTTTAGAACATTATATTGATCAATGCCTCTATGAAAGATTGAGGATAATTAATAAAACTGATACATTGATCTGAGAATAATTCTACATCAGATTAGGGATATAGAGTCTCTTCTTGAGCTTTTGTCAATGATAGCATTTTAAAATTACCCTTCTGTGATTTGATGAATAAGCCAATAAAAAAACAGGTGACACAATAGAGTAAAAGAGTTGTTTCCAAATCAGCGTTGACTACTGGTGGTGTATGAATCAATACAATGAGTACGTGTCTGAAACTCTGAGGTCCAGTGGGAAAGATAGGTGATCCACGTCTATGGTGTAAGTGATCCTGTAGACAGATGTTAGAATATACTAGCCCTTGGTTTTGGCTTTTGTACTCATGCCTTTTCATTCTATGCAGAGAATGTCTCCATTGTTAAAAACAAATCATTTGTTCTGATTTGTATTTCTTGGAACAAACTCATTCAAGCTGATTTAAGAATTCTTCATTCATTGCAAGCTTTTTGGTTGCATCTCTGGGCTAGCAGCTTAAAGAACAATGTAAGTAAAGCTAGACTTCTTGCCTTGCTTTGGGTGGGTTGTTGAAGGATTATCACTGTATGACTAAAAAAGTATTAAGTGTAATCTGAGAAGGTGGACTGCAGCCTCATGACAGATAATTGATTAAAATGAAGTATTATATTGTTTAATGTGTATAGTATAAAACAGTAAGGATAATGAAGGAAAGAAATGTATTGAAATGAGAATGATTCTAGGCACATAGTAGGGATATTAAGTCTCTTGGATTTTTGTGAATCATGGTTTTAAAGTTATAATTACTGAATTAATTAATAAATAATGTCAAAGTAAATGAGAAAAAGTGGGCCCTTCCTGGACCAGTGATTACAACTGCTAACATATGAGTCTTAGATAATGAATAATACATGTCTAGGACCTTGAGGTCCAACGCAAAAGAAAAGTGTTCTTTTTCATGCATTTTTATCCTATTATAGTTGGAGCAAAAAAAGAATCAATGAACAAATATATGAATGCATCAAGATAAAATGAATGAAGCATTCTCTAAATACAGAAATATGTAGCAAGGAAAGAAATACTATTGATATGTGTTCAAAACTTGAAATACGATGAGAAATTAATGGTACATGACAGCTACCTTTTTGGCTAATATGGCAGAATAAACAGACAAATGTGCACACGAATAAAAAGAGGGTAAATCCTTGTTCATAGCTAAAATATTTAGCACAGAAAATACTATTAATATACATTGAAATGGAAATAAATAGACCAAATGTGTAACATTTTTATGAAAGATGATATAGGCAAAATAATACAGACAGAATACATTACAGGCAACGTTCTCATGTTCTGCGTCTGTGGCAAATCTGAAGTTGTTTGTTTTCTTAAGAGAAAACCAAACAATATCCTCCAGATTAATGATTGCCTAAATGCCCAAGTGATAGAAAGCAAAGAAGAATGGATATAAAGTCTCAAGCTTTTTGTCAACAGCCCTACTTTTTTACATCTCAGAATGGACTCACTTGAGATGATCCAAGCTCTCTTTCATGGTCATGTGTTGGATGATTGCGCTAGTGCATTAGGAGCTTAGAGACCATTGTGAGGGATATTCAAGTTCTTTTCTTGGCTTGAGTGGTTTATTGAAGGGTATTCACCATAGTACTAACAATTGTATGATATGATAAAAGAAGACCAGCTGTAGCTCAGTGACAGACACAAAATTGAGACGAAGTATCCTTTTGATTAATTCATTTTAAAAAACTGAGGATATTTAGCAAAGGAGACATATTGATCTGAGAAAAATTCTATGCACATGTTAGTGATACCTAGGGTTTTTTCACATTTGTGCATCATAGTGCTTTAAACTTATTATTAGTGAATTACTGAATTAATCAATAAACAATGAAGAAAAAGTAGACCATTCCTGGACCAATGATGACGACTGGCGGAGTATGAGTCAAACATGATGAATAATACATGTCTTAAACTCTGAGGTCCAATACCGAAGGGATCTTGTTCATCCCTTTTTTGAAGGAATTCTGCAGACAGATGTTTAGTTTTTGATCTTTGTTTTTATGCATGTAGACCTAGTAATGTTCTGTGTCAGCGGCAGGTTCAAAGTTGTGTTTTCTTAAGAGAATATGAAATCAATATTTTCCAAATAATGATTGCTTAAGTGAATAACTCAATAAAAAGTGAGTCAATTCTTTAAATCACCTCTTCTGCTTTGTACTCCCCAGAATGGATCCACTCGAGCTGACTCAAGCAGTTTTTCATGGTCAGTGTGTTAGGAGCCTACGGTCCCAGGTGAGTAAGCAGTCCATTTCTTCTGTTGGGACTCTCTAATACATTGTCAGTCTGGTAGAATAAATAAAGAAATGCATAATTAATAAACATTAACATGGCTTCATGTGCTCACTGTTAAAATATATATCAAAATATAATACTATTAATATAAATCAGTATGAATAATAACGGAGCAGGTATATTTTATCTCAAACTAAAGGTAATAAAGAAAGTGATAAGTAATAGTTTGTCTTTTGAGTCAGCTGCATTTTAATGTCTGATTTATTAAGAGAAAAGTAAATCAATTGTAACATAAATTTATAAATACCTGAGTGACTGTATAAAGGGATAGAGAAACTTGTCAATCAATGGAGAAAACGTTTAATCATCTGCTGTGCTCTGTGCTCTCAGAATAGACCTGCTTATACTGACTTAAGTGTTCTTCCCTGGTCACGAGCTGTATGTTTGCATACGTGTGTTAAGAGCATAAAGACCAATGACGGCAATAGTCAAAGCTGTATTGGTTTGAGTGATTCAAATGAAGTCAGCCATGCTGATGTTTAATATCAGACTGTTATAAAGTATTACGTTGATTAATACATAACTGAAACACTGAATTCAGTTAAAGGGATTATAGAATTATATGTGGCAGAATTAAGAAATAAATGTACAAATGCACAAAAAGGATGAGAGGAAAGCATTGCTCATTGCTCAAATACGTAGTAATGAAAATACTATTAATGTACATTGGAATGAAAATAAATAGACTCATTGTATAACACTTTTTACTAAAGAGGATATAGGCAATAATAATAATTGCTAATAAGTAATAGCCTCTCAAATCATTTACAAGCTTGAAGCTTATTTTGTAAGAAGAAAAATAAACAAGTAGTACCATAACTTAATGAATACCTAAGTGACTAGGTAAATGAAAGGTAGAAATTATGGATCAGTCATCTCTGCTTGGTTCCCTTCAGAGCAGATTCACTGAGCTTATTTAAGCGTTCTGCCATGCTTAGATGGCCTGTGTTACCTCTTATTTCAGAAAGAGACCAGAGTGAATATAGTTAATGCTCTTGTCTTGGTTCCAGTCATTCATTTGAAAGTATTCATGGCATTATTTAAAGGTATTAAGTCATTTTCTATGGCCCAATAATAATTATAATGTGAAATATTAACTGATTAATCAATAATGTGCAACACTGATATTGCTTAATGAAAAAGATATAGTGTGTCTGGGAAATGATTGAACTGATAGCTGTTAGCAATATTTAAGGATTTTATTCTGGCATTTTTCTGACTCATGTATATTTTATTATTTTCAGTGATTTAATGATTCAGTTTGTACAAATGTGAACATGAATGAAGAAAAAGTTGGCCAACAATTACACATGGACCAGTGATCATGACTGGTGGTATATGAATCATAAACTATGAGTAATACATGTTTCCAATGCTGGCCATTCACACAAAACATTAGTCTGTTTCTTCTGTTTGAAACAGTCCTATAAACAGATCATTGGAATAAACATAGATATTTTTCTTATTTTAGATTTATAGATTTAGATTTATTGGTGTTAATGGACCTACAATAGAATCATTAGAACTTATATTTACTTAAATATAAGTAAATAGAAAATAAAGAAGAGGATGAGACATAGTCCAACTACGAACATATGTAGTAAGGTAACATTGTTAATACAAATGGAGAAAACTGGTGTTGATTAAGAAACAATTGGATCTAAGATGTCATCTCTTAGGCCTAGGATATAGACACTGATAGTGAGAATCAATATTATTGTTTTGAATCAGTTCCAAGTTTTAAGTTGTCCCTTTTGTTTAGAGGGGAAATATGAAAAATTATGAAAAATATTAAGCACTTGAATGATTATGTGAATGTAATCAGAAAGCAAGAATTATAGAGACTGAAGTGTCCATTTTCTTTCCCTCATCTGCTCTGCTTTGTTCTCAGAATGAATGCACTAAGGTTGGTAGAAGCAAAATGCTCTGTGGTTGCATTTGTTCATTAGAAGACCAGAGTTCAATGTGGGTAAGAGTTAAAATTCTTGACTTGGTTTGAGTGGTTACTTAACTATATTCAATGAGGTACTTTAAAAGTATAGATCAAAGGTGGCCAGATTTATTCTAGCAATAAATATCAGATTGATATGAAGCATTATATTGATAATGCACAGATGAAAAAAGGATAATTACTGAAACAGATATATCAATGTTAGAATTATTCTGTGCAGAGATTAGGAATATCAAGGTACTTATTGGGATTTGGAGAACCATGGGCTAAAAAATTATTACTAATGAGTTAATAAACCATTAATAAGTAAAACAGAAGCACATGGAGAGGCAGAGGGGCAGTTCTGGATCGATGATGACTACTGGTGGCGTATGAGTTGTATACGATGAATACGTGTCTAGAACTCTGAGGTCCAACACAAAAGAAATCGAGCCCATTTTCTATGTTTGATACAATCCTTTGGACAGATGTCAGGCATATAGAATGGGTTTGTTTTGGTCTTTGTGTTTACATATTTTGGTTCTATTTTTATCATTGGATTGATGTAAGAACCAATAAACAAATATAAAAATGAATAAATACATAGCAGGTGAAGTGTCCAATTATCAAAATATGTGGGAAGGCAAGAAATGCTATTAATATAATCTGAAAATGGTGACGTCCAAAGAGAAGTAAATGGTAGATGTCTGTCACCTCTTTGGCTAATGATGGCACAGACAGTGTAATTATATATAATGATCATGTTCTGTGTCAGTGGCAAATTCAAAATTGTTCGTTTTCTTGAAAGAAAACAAAATAAATATACTGTATTCTAAATAATGATAGTCAGAGTGACTAAGTAAGGAATGGTGAAAAGCAGAGATCAATGGTGATAATGCCTCAAATTTGTTATCTTCTCTGCTCTGTACTCCTCAGAATGGATGTACTTCTGGTCACATGCTCTGTTTGTACCATGCTTAGGAAAGAAAATGCAGACCAATGTGAGTAATAGTCAAAGTCCTTATCTTGGTTTGGGTGGTTTGTTTAAGAATACTCAATGTGTTATTAAAAAGTGTATAACATAATCAAAGATGGCTAACTGTACCCCAGTGATAGATATGAAAATGATATGAAGTGTTATATTGATAATGCACATATAGGAAACTGAGGATAGTTAATGAAACATAATATCAAACGTTAGAATGATTCTAGATACAGATCAGAAATATCAGGACTGTTCTTGGAGTTTCTTTGAATCGTAGAACTTCAAGTTATTATTAGTGAATTCATATGTCAATCCATATACAGTATAGAAATGAATGGAGACAAAGAGAGCCAATTCTGGATCGATGATGTCTACTGGTGGCGGTTGGGTCAAATATTATGAATACACATCTGGAACTCTGAAGTCCATCACAAAAGATAATTAGTTCATTCCCTCTGTTTTAAATGATTCTACAGACTGATGTCAGGAACACGGAATGAAATTGTTTCTGGTATTAGTGTTTGTGCAGTTTCATTCTATGTTTGTAATTGGATCAATGTAAGAATCAATAAACATAAATAAAGACAAAATGTGTGAGCTTTGTACAATTATAAAAACATGGGCTGAGGCAAGAAATATTAATACATACTGAAATCTGTGAAGTCCAAAGGGATATATTGAGTGTACCTGTTGCTTTTCTGGCTTATGATAATATAGACAGTATACATGATTGATCCTATTCAAATTCTCATTTTACTTGAGAGATCAAATTGCTCTTTTTTGTAGGAGAAAATGAAATAAATACTAGTCCACATGATGAATGCCTAAAGGACTGACCAAAAGAAAGGTAAAAAGCAAGGATCGTTAATGAGAATGTCTAATTTTGTTATCTTTACTCTGTATTCCTCAGATAGATGACTTGTATTGATTTTAGGATTCCTGCATGGTCACATGCTCTGCTTTCCTGTGGGTTGAGAACTTAGAGACCAATGTGAGTAATTGTCAAAGTTCTGGTCTTATTTGGGTGGTTTATTTAAGAGCACTCACTGCATTATTTAACAGTCTATAATATAATCAAAGATAGCCAACTGTATCCCAGTGATAGATATGAGAATATTATAAAATGTTATATAATACATACATGTGCAGGCACGTTTATATAATACGTATAGGAAAAATGAAGGCCAGGCTCGGTGGCTCAGCCTGTAATCCCAGCAGTTTGGGAGGCCGAGGCGAATGGATTGCCTGAGCCCGGGGGTTCAAGATGCACCCTGGCAGCTTGGTGAGATCTCGTCTCTACATAAATAAAAATTAGCCAGGTATGGTCGTGCGCACCTGCAGTTCCGGCTACTTGAAAGGCTGAGGCAGAAGGATCACCGGAGCCCAGCAGGTTGAGGCTGCGGTGGCCCGGAGCGTGCCACTGCACTCCAGTCTGAGGGACAGAGTGAGACTCCAACACAAAAACAAACAAACAAACAAACAAACAAACAAATAAAACAAAACCCCAAAACTGAAGTTAATTAATGAAACAGATATAGCAATGTTAGAATGACTGTATGCAGATTGGTAATATTGATTGTGTTCTTAAGTTTTCATAAACTAAAGGTTTTAAAATTATTAGTAGTAAATTAATGTAATCAACAGACAGGGCAGAAATGCATGGAGAAAAATAGGACAAATTCTGGATCAATGGTGACTACTAATGCCCTATGGGTCGTATATGATGAATATGTGTCTGGTATTCTGAGGACCAACACAAGAAATCTGGCTTATTCTCTCTGTTTCAGATAAAGTGATAGACAGATTTCAGAAATATAGAAGGCATTTGTTTTTCTTCTATGAAGTTAGGTATTTTTATTCTATTTTTGTAATTAGATTAATGTGAGAATCATTAAACAAATATGTAACTATATAAAGATAAAATGAATGAAACATCGTCCAATTATAAAAATCTATGGTAAGGCAAGGAGTGTTATTGACATTAAAATCAATGAAGTCTAAAAAAAAGGCATATGCCTGCTATTTACTGGCTATTGATGATATAGGCGGTATAAATTGTAGACAGTGTTCATATTCTGAGTAGGTGGCAATTTTGAAATGATTTATTTTCTTAAGAGAAAATAAAATATACTCCAAGTAATGATTGCCTAAATAACTAACTAATGGTAGGTGAAAAGCAAAGATCAATACTGAGAATGTCTCAATTTTGTCATCTGGTCTGCACGCTATTCTTCAGAATGGATGTACTTGTTCTGTTTTGAGGATTTCTCCATGGTCACATGCAATGTTTACACCATGCTTAAAAAGGAGGATGAGACCAATGTAATAGTCAACATTCTTATCTTGGTTTGGGGGGTTTGTTTAAGAGGAAGCAATGAATTTTTAAAAAGTCAATAATGTAATTGAAAATGGCCAACTGCATACCTGATAGATATGGGAATGATATGAAGCATTAAGATCTGAGGATAATGAAGCAGAAGCAGATATGTCAGTGTTAGAATGATTCCGTGTACAGACTGGAAATATCAAGGCTCTTCTTGGAATTCTTGAATCATAGGCTTTAAAATTATTAGTAAAGTAATGAATTGATCAACAAATACTGTAAAAATGAGTGGAGAAGTGGAGGGCCAGTTTGGAGTTGATTGTGACTATTGGTGGGGTACGCGTCGTATACATGTAATCAGTATCTGGAATTCTGATATTCATCATAATGGGAATCTGTCCATTCTTTCTGTTCTAAATGATGTTAGAAACAGATTTCAGAAATACACAATGTACTTACTTTTCTTGGTGATTATGTATTTTTATTTTATGCTTCTAATGGGATCAATAAGAAAATCAATAAACAGATACATAAATAAAGACAAAATGGCTGAAGCATTGTCCAATTATAAAAGTATCTGGTGAGGTAGGATATATGATTAATAGATATTCAAAACAATAAACTCAAGAGAGAAATAATGGCATTTTTTTTTTCCATTTGGCTAATGATACAGACATTATAAGTTGTAGACAGTGTTCAGGTTTTGGGTCAGAGACAGCATGAAAAACAAGGCTCAGTTGTAGGAATGTCTCAGGTTTAGTGTCATCTTCTCTGGTCTACAAACTTGTGTTGATTTAAGGATTCCTCCATGAATCCTGTGTTAGCACTATTCTTACAAAGGTACGTGCAGACCTACGTGAATAATGGTCAAAGTCCTTATCTTGCTTGGGTGTTTGGTCTAAGAGGAGTCAATGTATTATAAAAAGGCATATAATATAAAGATGGCCAACTGTGTCCCAATAATATATATGGTGGTCACTTGAAGTATTTATTATATTGATAACATATATATGAAAAGCTAAGGATAATTAGTGGAACAGGTATATCAATGTTAGAATAATCCTGTATACAGATGAGGAATATCAAGGCTCTCCGTAGGTTTTGTTAATCATAGCATTTAAAATGATTAGTAGTGAGTTAATGAGTTAATTAGCAGATGAGGTAGAATTAGAGGGAAAACAGATGGTTAATCCTGGATCAATGATGACTACTGGTGACATATGAGTTATATACAATGAATATGCATTTGGAACTCTGAGGCTCTTCATAGAAGAAATCCAGTCCATTGTTTCTGTTTCAAATGATCCTGTGGACAGTTCAGAAATATAGAATGTAAACCCTTTGGCCTTTGTGTTTATGTATTTTCATTCTATATTTATAATTAATTGACGTGAGATTCGATAAGTGCATATAAATAAATACAGATAAAAAAGTTTAAGCATCGTCCGAGTATAAAAATATATGATGAGGCAAGAAATGCTTGATGTATATATAGAAACAGGGCAGTCAATAAAGATATAAATGGTACATGTCTGTAGACAGTGTAAAGTACAAACAACGTTCAATTTCTGGCTCAACGGCAGTTTCAAAATTATTCATTTCTTTACATGAAATGAATTAGATATGCTGCAAATAATGATTGCCTAAATGACTAATAATAGGTGAGAAAGAAGGATCAGTAGTGAAAGCATCTCACTTTTGTTATCATCTTCTCTGCTCTGTAATCCTGGCTGTGCTTTGTTGATTTGAAGATTCCTCCAAGGTCTTGTATTCTATTTGCACCATTTTTAGGAAGGAGCTTGGAGACCTATGTAAGTCACAGTCGAAGACCTTATCTTGCTTTTGGTGTTTTAAGAGGACTCAATGCATTATAAAAAGGTGTACATTATAATCAAAGATGGCCAACCGTATCCAAATACTAAATAGGGGAGTAATGCGAGGTATTATATTGAAAATGCGTATGTGAAAAACTGAGAATAATTCATGAAACAAATATATCAATGTTAGAATGACTGTATGCAGATTAGGAATATGAAAGCTATTCTTGCTGTTTTGTGAATCACAAGGCTTAAAGTTATTATTCGTGAATTAATGAATTAGTCAACAGTCAATAACCCCCCAAAAAGATGATCAATTCTGGATCAATGATGACAATTAGTGGCATATGAGTCATATATGTGTCCAACACAAAGAAATTCCAGCCCATTCTGTATATTTGAAATTATTCTAGAGACTGATGTCAGGAATATAGAATATATATATTCTTCGTATTCCTGTTTGCATATTTTCTTCTGTTTTTATAACTGATCAGTGTGAGAATTAATACACAAGTATATAAAACTAAATAAAGGCGAATAGGCTTAAGCATTGTCTAATTTAAAATTAATCTGTGGTGAGACAAGCACTATTAATATTATTGAAACAGTGAAGTCCACAGAGAAACAGATGGTACATGCCTGTGACTTCTTTGGCTAATGATAGTATAGATAGAATTAAGTATAGATGACATTCAATTGCTGGGTCAGTGGCAACTTCAAAATTATTCATTGAGAGAATGAATTAGATGTTCTCAATAACAATAGCATAAGTGGCTAATAATGAAAGGTGAAAAGAAAGGATCAATATTGAGAATGTCTTAGTTTTGTTATTATCTCTTTACTCCTCAGAATGGACAACTAATTCTACATCAAGGCTTCCTGCATGGTCACATGCTCTGTTATCATCCTGCTTAGGAAGGAGCAGGCACGCCAATGTGGGTAATAGTCAACATTCTTATTGGCGTTTGGGTGGTTTGTTTAAGATGACTATATATATTATGAAAAGTATATAATATAGTGTATAATATAGTCAGGATGGCCATATGTATCCTAGTGATGGTTATGGAAATGATTTGAATTGATAATGCGTATATGAACAACTAAGAACAATTAACGAGATAGGTATATCGATGTGAGAAGTATGCACATAGAGTATCAACTCTATTATTAGGGTTTTGTGAATGTTAGGGTTTGAAATTATTATTAGTGAATTAATGAATTCATCTACAGACACCATAGACAGGAATGGAGGAAGAGAGGGTCAATCCTGGATCAATGATGACTTCTGGTGGAGTATGAGTCTTATACGATGAATACATATCTGGAATTCTGAGGTCCTTCACAGAAGTCAGATCCCTCTGTTTCAAATAATTTTATAGACAGGTGTCAAGAATATAGAGGGAATTTGGTTTTTTTGTTTATGAATTTTCATTTTATTTTATGTTTGGATCAATGAGAATCAAATGTGATTATGTGTAAATAAAATAAAGTTAAACATTATTATAATTTTAAAAATATTGTGGCTGGGCAAGAAATACTGTTAATACATATATTTAAATTGGCAAAAGCCTAAGAGAAATCATACATACCTAACCTTTTGGCCAGTAATGACTAGAAAGTGTAAATGATAGATAATATTCAAGTTCTGGTTTAGTAACAGGTTCAAAATTGTTTATATTCCATATAGTGATTGTCTGAATATCTAATGATAGGTGAAGAACTTGTAATGAGAATATCTCAATTTTGTTATCATTTTCTCTGCTCTGTACTCATCCGAAAGAACATACTTGGATGGTTTAAAGATTCCTCCAAGATCACATGCTCTGTATGCACCATGCTTAAGAAGGAGGATGCAAACCCATGTGAGTAATAGTCAACATTCTTGTCTTGGTTTGGGTGGTTTGTTTAAGAGGATGTAAGAATTATAAAAAGGTGTGTAATATAAAAAAGATGGACAACTACATCCAAGTTGTAGATATGGAAGTGATATGAAGTATTATATTGGTAATGCATATATGAAAAACAACAATTAATTTTAAAAGATATATCAATGTTAAAATGATTCCGTGTAGGGATTCAGAATATTATGGCTCTTTTTGAGTTTTTAAGAATTAATGGGTGCGGCGAGGGAGCGGGGATAGGAAAAAAAAGAATTAATGAATTAATCAATATACAAGGTAAAAACACATGAAGGCAAATAAAATGAATTCTGGACCAATGACATATTAGTCATTCGATGAATACGTATCTAGAACTCTGCGGTCTGTCATAAAAGTCAGTTCCCTTTGTTCCAATTGATCTTATAGACAGATGCCAGGAATATAGACTGAATTTGTGTTTTATCTCATTTTTATTTTATTTTACAATTGGATTAATACAATAATCGGTAAACAAATATTTGAATAAATAAAGATAATACAATTAAGCATTGTCCAATTATAAAAATATGGTGAGATAAAAAAGATTACTAATATATTCTGAAGCAATGAAGTCCAAAGAGAAATAAATGGTACATACCTGTGACTTCTTTGACTAATGATGGTGTAGACAGTATAAATTATAGACAATGTTTAAGTTCTGGATCAGTGGCAACTTCAAAATTGCTCATTTTCTTAAGAGAAAAATAAATAAACGTTATATAATGATTGCCTAGATGACTCATTAAATGAAGGTGAAAGTCCAGATCATTGGTGAGAATGCCTCATTTTGTTATCATCCTCTGTTCTCTATACTCCTTAGAATGGACCACTCGTGCAGGCTTAAGGAATGCTCCATGGTCATGTGCTGTATTTGCATCATGGCTAGGCGCATGAAGACTACTGTGAGTAACAGCCAACATTCTTGACTTGGTTCAGGTGGTTTGTTTAAGATGACCCACATATTATATAAAGTGAATAAATTGATAATGCATGTATAAAACCTGCATAATTCATTAAAGAGGTATATCAATGTTGGAATTACTCCATATACAGATTAGGAATATCACATCATTCTCGAGGTTTTTTTGAATCCTAGAGAGTTAAAATTGTAGTTAATAAATCAATAGAAAAGATAAAAGTGAGTGGTGAGAAGAGGACCAATCCTGGATCGATGATGACTGCTGGTGGCGTATTAGTCTTATACGATGAATACGTGTCTAGAACTCTGAGGTCCGTCACAAAAGAAATTGAGCTCATTTGCTACGTTTGATAGAATCCTTCAGACAGATGTCAGGAATATAGAATGGGTTTATTTTTGGTCTTTGTGCTTATATATTTTCATTCTGTTTTTAT
This sequence comes from Tarsius wallacei, assembly GCA_963574415.1. NCBI lineage: Eukaryota > Metazoa > Chordata > Mammalia > Primates > Tarsiidae > Tarsius > Tarsius wallacei. Next base: position 36,172 of record CAUYQG010247444.1, on the reverse strand, counting down.
AATTGTCCAGTGTGAGAACCAATAAACAAACATATAAATAAATAGCGAAGAATAAGGTTAAGATTGTCCAATTTATAAAAATTTGTGGTGAGGCAAGACATACTAGTATTAAATATTGAACATGTCCAAAGAGAAATAAAAGTTAGCCGTCTGTCAAATCTATGGCTTATGATGATATAGACAGTATAATTATAGATAATTTTCAAGTTTTTGATCAGTTGTAAGTTTGAAATTGCTTATTTTCTTAAGAGAATCTCCAAATAATGATTGCATAAGTGACTAACTCATGATAGGTGAAAAGCAAGGATCAATATGAAAATGTCCCTCTCTTGTCATCATCATCTCTGCTCTGTACTCCTCAAAATGGATGTTCTTGTTCTGATTCGAGGATTCCTCCAAGGTCACGGGTTTTGTTTGTACCCTGCTGAGGACTATGCAGACCAATGTGAGTGATAGTCAGATTTCTTATTTTCCCTTGGATGGTTTATTTAAGATGGCCCAATGTACTATAAGTAAGTTTATAATATAATCAAAGATGGCCAACTGTATCCTGGTGATAGATATGAAGTGATAAAGTGTTATATTGATAATGCTTATATGAAAAACTGAGGATAACTAATGAAATATATATCAACATCAGAATGATTCCACATAGGGATTAGGAATTCCAAGCTCTTTTGAGATGTAAAATTATTATTAGTGAATTAATGAATTAATCAGCAGAGAATGTAGACATTAATGAAGCAACAGAGGGCCCACCCTGGATCGATGATGACTATTGGTGGCGTAGGAGTCATATATGATGAATACGCGTCTGAAACTCTGAGGTCCATCACGTACAAATAGCTAGTCCATCCCCTCTCTTTCAAATGATCCTATAGGCCGGGGATCCCCAAACCTGGGCCAGGACCAGTACCAGTCTGTGGCCTGTTAGGAACCAGGCCACACAGCAAGAGGGGAGAGATGGGGAGTACAGCTCCAGAAGCTGTCAGATCAGTGGGGGCATTAGATTCTCATAGGAGCGGGAACCCTACTGTGAACTGCACATGGTGAGGGATTGAGGTTGCGTGCTTCTTAGGAGAATCTAATATCTGATGGTACCCCCTACCCTCTTGCCCTGTGTGTGGAAAAATTGTCTTCCACAAAACCAGTCCCTGATGCCATAAAGGTTGGGGACTGCTGCTTTAGACAGATGACAGATCATAGAATGTTTTTGGTCTTTGTGTTCATGCATTTTTATTCTCTCTCTCTCTCTCTCTCTATATATATATAGAATTGGATCAGTGACAGAATCAATATGGAAAAACACAAAGAAGAATAAGGTTATGCATTGTCCAATTACAAAATTGCATGGTGAGACAAATACTCTTAATATATACTGAAACTGGTAAAGTCCAAAGAGAAATGTTTCATACCTGTTACCTCTTTGACAAATGAAGATACAAATATTAATTATTGATCACATTCAAGTTCTGGGGTGGGGATAAGTTCAGTGTTGTTCATTTTCTTAACAGAAAATGAAATAAATATAGCCCAAATAATGAATATATGAATAACTAAATGAAAGTTGAAAAGCAAGGATCAATGGAGAGAAGGTCTCATTTTTTTGGTCATCTGCTCTGTACTCCTCAGCATGGAAGCACAGAGGCTGACCAAAGGAGTTTTCCTCATTTACGAGTTGTAAGGTTGCATCTCGTGTTAAAAGCCTGGAGACCAATGTGGAGTAATAAGCAAAGTTCTTGTACCGTCTTCGATGGTTTGCTTAAAGGTTTACACTGTGTTAACAAACAATGTAAAATATCAGCAAATAAGATCATGTGTAGCCCAGGAATAAATGTGGAATAAAGTGTTGTAACGGATGGATGCATAGATGACTAACATAGCCTATATTGCAATGAAGGATATGCTGTTGTGAGATGGAGTGTATATACACATTAGAGACATCAAATCTCCTTTTTGTGAGTCACAGTGTTTTCAGAATTATTAGCAATATCAAGGCTCCTCTTGGGTTTTTGTGTCATAGTGTTTAAAATTTTGAATGGTGAATTAATAAAGTAATAAACAGCATTACAATGTCTCAAGGAATGAAGAGAACCAGGACTAACCCTGGATAAATCCTGACTACTGGTGTTACATGAGTCACATACAGTGACTGTTTACCTGGAACTCTGAGGTTCGTCAGAAGAGAAATTTAGTTTTTTTTTCTTTTTGAAATGACCCTCTAGATAGAAGCCAGGACTATCCAAGGATCTTATATTTGATCTTTGTTATTATGCATTTTCAATCTATTATCATTGTTGGGTCGATGAAAGAACCACTAAACAAATATGCAAATAAATATTATTGAATAGATGTAAGCATTGCCCAATTATAAAAATACTTCGCTAGGCAAAAAAAACCAAAACAAAACCTATGACACGTATTGAAAATACTCATACCACTAGGAAATAAGTGGTATGAGGTTGTAACTTCTTTTGATATAGACTGTGATAAAAAATAATTGAGGTTTATGTTTTATATCAGTAATATGACTGATGTTGTTTATCTACGAGTAAATAAAAGAAATGTTATCCTAAGTTACCTATATTACTGACTAAATGAAAGAGCACAAAGACCTGTGCAAATAATGTCTCAATTAAAAAAAAAAATTCTTGTGCTCTGTACTCCTCATAAAACACACACTCCAGCTGATTTTTGCCATTCTTTTCTCGTATGGTTGCATCTGTGTGTTCTATGGTCGATGATGGCCAATGTACGTGATTGTCAAACTTCTTTTCTTGGTTTCAGTGTTTTTTTAAAAGGTATCATGGTATTATTAAAAAGTGTTAAATATAGTTACTGGAGGTAAACTTTGGCCTGATTGTAAAAATGGGTTAATATAAAGCATTATGCTGATTAATGCATGCATACAAAAGCGAAGTTAATGAAGGAGATGTGTTACCATGAGTAATAATTATGTAGACAGATATTAGAGCTATTTAAAAATCTTACTCTCAAGTTTTGGTGACTCTTAGGTAATTATTTCATTGTTAGTGAATTGACAAATTAATCAATAAACACATGTAGACACCAATTAAGAAAACAAGGGCCAAACCCAAGCCAATGTTGACAGCTGGCGGTGCATGAGTCATGAATGATGAATACTAATTGTCTGGAACTCTGAGACCTCATACAATAGAAATCTAATATCTTCCTCGTTCAGAAAAAAATCCTATATATAGATGTTAGAAATATCCAAGATCCTGTGCTCCTAATTTTATAGTTCTTGGATTATGATTATATTAACAGAAATGAGTCAGTAGAAGAATCATTGATCAAATATTTAAATGATTCTAGATGAAGTGAGTGAGAGGCATATTCTAATTGTTAGCATATGTGCCAAGGAACAAACTAATATTACTATAATTTGAAATAAATAACAAATGGACCAACAGTTTTAACTCTTTGACCAAGTGTTATAGAGCCATTGATGGCTAGTAATCAGTGTTACTGCCGTGGGCCATTATAAGTTCAATTTTTGTTTTACTAAGGGAAAAATAAGCAAATATTAATGTAAATTAGTAAATACATCATGAATGAAAGATGAGCAGATAGGAAGACTCAAAGTTGACCTCTGTTCTTCCTCGTACTCCCCAGAACGGGCGATCCTGCACTGATTCTGCCATGGCTGCTAGCTCTATAGTCGTCTTAGGAGTACAGAGACAAGTCCTTATCGTGGTTTGGGCCATTTAAGAGTGGTCAGTGCATTATGAAGAAATAGAAATAAGGGTCGGGCGCAGTGGCTCAAGCCTGTAATCCCAGAACTTTGGGAGGCAGAGGTGAGAGGATTGCCTGGGTCCAGAGGTTGGTGACCAGCCTAGGCAACTTGGCGACACCTCATCTCTACAGTAAATCAAAAAATTAGTCGGGCATGGTAGTGTGCGCCTGTCATTCCAGCTACTTGGAAGGCTGAAGTAGAAGGATTGCTGGAGTGCAGCAGGTCGATGCTGGGGTGGCTGTGAGTGTCCCACTGCACACTCCAGCTTGGGCGATAGAGTGAGACTCAGACTCAAAAAATTTTAAAAAAGGAAATATAATTAAAGAAGGCTAACCATGGCCGAACAATGAACATGAGATTGATGTAAGACATTATGTTGAGTAATCTCTATTTGAAACAGTGAGGTCAATTCAAGAAACAGATCTACTTTCTATGGGAAATGATCTGTAGGCAGACAATAGGGATGTCATAGCTCTTTTTTTCCCCTGGTTTATGTATATTTCTTTATTATGAAGTAGTCAGTTATTGAATAAATGAATAGACAAAGTATAAATGAAAAAAAAGATTCATGATCTTGGGCCTGGTCCAGAGAGATGATGACTTGTGGCATGTGAGTCAAGGCTGATGGATAATATATGTCAGCAAGTTTAAGCTCCAATATAAAAGAAATCTAGTCTATTGCTCAGTTGAAACTGATCCTGTCAACAGTAGTTAAAAATATTCAGTTATCTTCCTCTTGTGCTTTTGTGATTCATAGATAATGATTATATTATTATAAGTGAATTAATAGGTTGAAGAGCTGAGACAATAGGGATGAGTGAATAAAAATGTGGCCGTGCCTGGCCCAACTATAGCATATATAATGAAACTAGTCACGGTACTGATCTGTTTCTGGAGAGTTGGGAATTTTTTTTAATCCCTTAGAATGTGGAACATGACCGTAGACAGATGTATGAGTTGTCCATGTTTATGTTCAGAGTTGTCTTTGGTTTACTAGTAGCTCTAGAACTAAATAGAAGAGTCATTTATATTATTAGATAAAAGACTAAGCACTACTTAGATTCAAGAGAGCCAGGGACAAAAATGTGTTCTATAACAAGAGCTGTTGTGCTCATTCAATTCCATAGACATATAGTCCATTCCGTCAGACATAATCTGATGTCACTTTGATAGTCAATAACCACACATGTGTTACTGTTACCCACGCTGTACAGTCCTGAGTGTGTGCCAAGATACTGATTTTACCTTCCTAGTGAATACATGAATAAGTTAATAATAATCAGTTGGCTAAAAGTGGCAAAACAAGGGCCAGTACTGAGCATGTTTTGAAATAATGATTTAACTGGTTCCTGAGATTGTGTTCCTCTTAAGGCAGACAGTTTGGCTTTTACAAGTTTTTGGGTAAGGAGGATATAGACAGATGCACAGCATCAGTCATGTGTTGAGTTTCTGGGAATTTACATATGGCTCTGGTTCTTTACAAAGCATGAATAGTTGGCCAGATTAGTTTATGCATGAATGAGTGAGTAAATAAATAAAGTAGAATCAGGCATTGTCCACTGGTATGAAATTGCTCTGAGGCAATCGTTTAGACACATCTAAATTCGTGAGGACCAAAAATTTAGGTGGGTATATGTATGGGTTGAAGCTGATGTGTGTATAGACAGCTCTTATTCTTGATTCAGGCGGCAGATTCAGTTATCCATTTTTAATGCAACGTTAGTAGAAGAGTTAATTCGACAAAAAAGAGAGGTTAATTTTTGGTCCCTGTTTTGTAAAAAGGACATGACCCAAATTTTGAGATTAATCTAAACCTGCTCACCTTGCATTCATTAGAATATTAGAGCACAATACAAATCTAGGATGTTTCGTTCTTCTTAGCATTTGATTTTTACTCTCCAGAATGGATCCTCGTTGATGAAGGCCTTGGCTGGTGAGTCTCTAGATGAGAAGCCTGTATACCTGTATCTGCAGCGCACAAAATTCTTGTCCTTGGATTGGTCATTTAGTCATGGTATTTATTGCATTATTGAAAAATTGATAAATTGACTACATATGTATACAACATTTAAGAAGATCAGGGCTGAGAATGTGCTATACACCAATGATTATGATGAGTCCAATTGGTACAATTGTAAAATGGTATTATTTTTAATATTTCCTGAAATAACAAGGTTCATTAATTAGTTAATAAATCAGGGGTTGCTTTTCTGGATAAAGATTATAGATAAAGAATAGTAAAAGTCAATGATTTTGCTATAGGACAATGGTGAGTTCAAGTTTGCTTACTTTATTAGTAGAAACATAAATACATAATTTCATGAATTAATCAATACCTAATTGTAAATAGCTGAGTAAATCAAGAAAGGGAAATGGACTAATGGAGAGAATTTTGCCTATTTCTCCCCTTTTTGCAAGAGATATTCTTGGCATATTTTATGTAAAATTTTTTAAAGTTATAAAATAGTGCATGCTCATTTTTCCTTTTTTTTTTGTCATCTGCTTTCAACTCCGTGTAATTCATATACTCAAGTCAGTAATAATTCTGTAACGATGAAGACATTTATGGTTCAATCTGAATTATGATCCAAGTTCTTGTCATTGTTGAGTGGTCTAGGGTATTTAGTGTATGATCAAAAGGGACCGATGTAATCATTGAAGGCCACATAAGGACCCATGATAAGACTGTATTATAAACCAGAGTTCATGATCAATCCAATTTAGCACTACAGAGGCCCTTTTAAAGAAGAGTTGTATGTTCTTAGCTCTTTGAATAAGGGATGTGGAGTCAGATGTCTGTAACTCATGTAATTCTTCTTATGTTGTGTGGTTCATTTGAGGGTGTTCATAATATTATTAAATTGGATAACTAAATCATTAGTAAAATGGAAGGCCCATTCATGAAGCACGGCTAAGAATGTGGCATAAATCATTGATTATGACTAATTTCTGTGACAGTTACCTTGTGTTCACCTCATTGAAACCTAAATCTAGGTGTTTTCATTTGTCAACATCCTCTTTACATTCCACAGGATGGATGTACCATGGCTAATTAAATTATTCTCCAATCATGAAGATATTTACCATATCCCTCTGAGAAGGGAGAATGTCATGCAATGTAAGTAATGCAGTTCTTGGTTTGGGTTTTTAGTTCAAGGTTTCTACTGTGTCATTAGAATAGAAAATTAAATTCTAAAAGGCTATACATAGGCCTATGTTGAGAATGTGCTAGGAACCAAAATTGCTCTAATGTGGCACAAATGATGGACAAGAAAAAACTTTGTTTCTCCCTTCCTTTTCAATAGTTAAATGTTCCACTGTGTTTGTCTCATTGATTATTTAAATAGTCCCTTCTTGATAAAGATCTTGACTCACTCATTTATGGAATCAGCATTCTAGTTGTTGAGTATTATGCTGGTTCATGGTTGTTCACTGCAATATCTAAACTTTATTCAGACTAAACATAGAAGGGCCATGTTTGGACCAATGATGTGAGTGGAATGAATCTGAATAAAAACTATGATCAATCATTTTGAACTGAGGTCCACTGCAAAAAAAAAAAAGAACGATACCTTTGTGGGAATGAGGTCAGGAAAGATGGACAGTCTAGTTCTGGAGCTTGAGAGAGTTCATGGGTCTTGATGGGATGTTATTAGTAGATAAATGAATGGGTCAACAAACAAATACATATATTCATGAGTAAATAAAAGGAAGTTCAAATGTTGACCGATTTTGAGGATATGCTATGAAGTGAGGAATATGACACATTCAGTTCTGAAATTAAGAAGAAAACCAGACTGAATTTGTTACCACTTTGTATAAAAAGTAGCTATAGATAGAGATATTTAGTAGTCAATGTTCTGCTCAGTTTGCTGTGGATTCCTGAATGTTTGATTCATTAAGACAAAAAAAGTCAAAATTAAACAAATAAATAGTTAACTAAATTAATGTCTGCCAAGTATGAACCAATGACAAGAATAATGTATTCTTTTTTGTATCTGCTTGTACCCCCCCCCCCAGAATGGACATATTTTGGCTGTTTAAATCATTATTTAAGGATGAAGATCTTGACTTGTTACCCATTTGGCCAAGGAGAGTATAGATCAGGGTAAGTAGGGTATTAAGTTTTAATTTTTGACTTGGTTACGGAAAATAATTATTTATCAATTAAAAAGAGTAAATGACTTTATGCATTCATAAAATCAAGGCAGAGCATGCCTGGACCAGTGATGAGAATGTTTCCTTTCAAATGTTAATTCATTTTGCAAAATGAGATTCATTAAAAAAGAGATTTGGATTGGTACTTCTTAGATTGAGGAGATTATAGACAGATTCTATAGTCTTAGTCAGAAATCTTGTTCTCGGGTTGCTTGTGGTTCTCTTGGGTTTTATTAAAAATAAACGAATATTATTTGTTAAAAATAATAAATAGTTCAACAAGTACAAAGTAAATATGCTAGTAAAATTACAGTGGCAGCCTATGACCAATCATGAGATTATGTCATGAAACTATTTGTTTCACTTGGGTCAGCTACTGTCCCACTCTAAGGAGTCCATAGGGTGACGTAAGGAATAGTCCACGTTCCCCCTTTTGTTTGGCAGTAGATTCTTTTTCATTGACTTCATTTTTGAAGAATGACTAACTGCCTAAATTACTAAACAAGAAAAAAATCCATAAAGAAAATTAAAATGACCAAGAGTATTTAAATGATAAAATTTTGTGAAGCAAGAATTATGATCAACCTAATTCTGCTTCTCTGAAATCCGTTTAATGGAAAAGATTTAATCGGTCTTCTCTGTGTATAATGAGGTCAGAAACAGATGTTAAAATATTCAGTGTTTTTGTTCTTGTATTTTGGTGAGTTCATGGAGTTGATTATCATTATCACTAGTATCATCATTATTACTATTATTTAGTAAATCAAGCTACAAGAAAGTATGTTAGAAGAGGGAAAATCATGAATTAGTGATTAAAATGTGTTTTGAAACAAAGGATTATGATGATGACAGTTCTTCCCCCATGGACATCTATGAAATAAAACCTGAATCTATCTTTTTATATTTTCATTTCAATATTTATAGAGTATCATTCTGCATGTACTACTGAAATATTTTGGACATTTTTGCATGCTATTTACTTGGATGATTATTTTTACTTTCTCAGTCACCAATTCTAGTGAATTGATATATTTAGACATGGTGGTAGGGAACCTCTGTACCCCATTAAAAAATTCTTTTGGCTCTTGATACCTGAAAGAATACTAAACTAAGTAATGCTAACATTAATTTTAGTAGGTATTGATCCTAATTCTTATCAGATCCTGTGTTGGGCATAGCGTTTATTTATGAACTTGATTTAGTGCCAGTCGTCAAGTGGCTCTGTGGCATTAGATTATAAATGTAACCATTCAATATAATAGGGCAAGATGGGCATTCCAGAAGCACATAAGGTGTGCCCTCAGCTCAGTCTTCAGTGCCAGGTACATTACAGAAGAAATGACCCCAGAGCCATGAGGCCGTGAGTCCCATGAAGTTGGGGATTGTGTTCCTCTTTCTCACTGCTCTGCCCTGTGTTCTTCTTTGTTGAATGAATAGGTGAATAAATGATGCATAAAAGAATAAGTGAAGCAGTGAGTCAGTGAACGAATGAATGCACCCACAATGAATTAACTAATGACTAAATCAATGATAAGTGAATACGTACGTGGTGAGTTGATGAGTGGATGAACCCATGTGTAAGTAAGGAAGTCAAAAAGTGAATGAGTGATTGATGAAAGACGAAGTCAATGAGGGAATGAAGGAGAGACTCATTGCTCAATGAGTCAAAAAATGAAAGATGAGTGCGTACATGAGTGAGTGAATCAGTCAGTGAATTCCTCAATGAATTTATGAATTAATGGATCAATGAAAGTTAATTAGTAATGAGGAAATAAATGAATCAATGAGTCAAAGTATGCATCAATCAATGAGTGAATGACTCCATGAGTAACCAAATGGGAGAATTAATAAGTCAGGGAAAATATGAGTGAATAAATGAATAAATCAATGAAAGAGAAAATCATTTAATAAATTAACTCTGAATAAATAAGCAAATGAATGAAACAATAATTGTTGAGTGAATAAATCGGCAAATGGATAAATAAATGAATATATTGCAGTTAATACATACAAGAGTGAATCAGTGACTGAGTATATGAGTCAGTTAATGAGGATGTAATTAAGGAATAAACTTCTAATGGCACTGTGAATGAATGAGGGAATAAGTGAATGAGTCGATAAATTAGTAAACGAGTCAGCTTATTTATGTGGGAGGCAATGAGTGAATGAACTCACACTGAGAATCTTTCCCCGCCCTTTCCACAGAGAGTCATACCCCAGCCTCACACCACAGTATAAATAACTCAACAAGAGCACCCAACTGCTTTATCATGGGCATTTGTTTACATGTCATCACTGAACTGATGTGTCTGGTGGGCCAGGAACTGGGTCCAATTCTTCTCTGTATCCCTAGTCCCTGCCCAGCCCTGAGCCTAGGAGGCGCCTAGTAAATTATCACTGAATGAATGAATAACTAAAAATACATGTGCTTTTGTGGAAGCGGCATGGCCTGTCTCATAATGGGTTGGGAGCTTTCCTTTGGGGAGGTGTGCTGTGTGTCCGATGGCCTGTGGCGTCCTCCCACACAAGTTCTCCCTTGAGTCCAGCTTCCTGCATCAAGTGCCAGACCCTGAGACAGAATACTGGCAGTTCTGACTACCCTGGACATTGGCCCATCCTTGGGCAATGCTGACTTGGCATGGTGGAATGGTAGCCTGGATCTTTCTGCAATCTCCTCTTACCTCTGCCAAGACGGGAGATCGAAAATAACCCAGTCTTGTTTTTATGCCGCTGGCGAGTGAGCCCATTCCTTGCTCTTCCAAGCAAATCATGTTCTTCCTCATTGTGACTGTGGGGCTTTGAGTTAGATGTGAAAGACCTCTCGACCTTCAGCCTCAGCTTCGTTTGGTGGAAAAGATAACAATACCCACCTGATTAGGGTTATCATAAGGCCCCAAAGTGATATAATACATGTCACGTGCACAGTATGGTACCTGGAAGGAAACAGATGCCTCCAACATGTTATCTACTACTTCTCACCATCCCTACCCAAAGTAGCTGTTTTGACCATTTCAACGGCATTTATTTAAAAGCTACCACATGGATGTGATGCCCAAACTGTCCTCTTCCAGAGGATTAGAGTGTTCAGTTAAGTTCTGGGAGGAATGCCAGTGTGGATGGGACGGGTGAGTCCAGACTATGCCCCTTGAGAGAAGCATGACATACTCTCTTTTTCTGAGTTGGGTCCCACTTATTGTCTAGGCTGGAGTGCAGTGGCATGACCATGGCTCACCGCAGCCCCAACCTCCTGGGCTCATGTGATCCTTCCATCTCAGCCTCCTGAGTAGCTGAGTCTGCAGGTATGCGCCTCTATGCCTGGCAAATCTTTACTTTTTTGTAGAGATAAGGTCTTGCTATGTTGCCTAGGCTGGATGACACGTACTTCCATAGGGAAACAGACAACAAAGTGAGTTGGTAACAACTGTGCTCTATGTGGGGGGGGGCACTTGACAAGCTCCCACTGTTTATATCTCTCTCATCTTCCCTCCTTTTCTTTCTTCCTTTACCAAATATGCATTCAGAGCCCTCTGTGTGCCTAACACTGACCATTCCTCTTTCTTGTCCTGGTCAACACCTGACCCTGGGGCTCCATCTCTCGCTTTTATTCTTGAATCCTTCCTTTGGACTTGGCGATTGGTGCTCACTCATCTGGCAAAGAATACAGCCCTCTCCATCATGAGTATTCAATCTGGGATCAAACCACTGGCCTTCCTCCTTCAGACCAAATCAGGTAGATGCCCCCTTCTTAATGCTGGGCATCTGGGACCCTTATTTTGACTCTTCTAGCTTGACCACTTTCCATCTGGGCAAGTTCCAGCCCCTTAGGAGAGGATTTCAGACTGTGTTGGTGGCAGATAGGACCTCTGGATGCTGAAGTTGGGCAGCAAAGATCAGCACAGAGGGCTTTTGGCTGGACTCTAAGATTTGCTATGTATGTGTGCCAGGGGGGCCCCCCAAAAACTTGGGATTTATTTATTAAAAATTGAGTATTTATTCTTAAACATTTAAACTTCAGTCACTTTCCAAGTACTCTCCATTTGATGCAATATACCTATCAAGATGCTTTTTCCACTGCTAAAAACAGTTTTTGAATCGTCCATGTTGATGCCTTTTCGTGCTTCTACTGTTTTTTGTTTCACCTTTTCCACATCAGCAAAACATTTCCCTTTGAGGACCTTTTTCATCTGGGGAAACAAAAAACAAAGTCACTCCCGGCAAGATCAGGTGAATAGGGAGGGCAGGGCATAAAGGTCGCTGCCATTTTTGGTCAAAAACTGCTCAACTCTCAGTGCGGTGTGGGCAGGTGCACCCATCATGAAATGGGCAACCACACTGAAAGGATCTCCAAGAAAGAAATTCACTGAAGCCGAACACTTACAGCAACACTAGCTGGCACACTGATGCCAGGGTGTTCCTGGAACACTTACCTGTACAAGGGGCCCACTCTCATAGGTGCATATAGGAAACAGGAGCTAGGTTCACTTTCCCCCAGAATTCCTTGGGCAAGTAACAACCTCACAGCATTCAGCAACTTGCATTTGATTTGGCTTTCTAATATTTCCCACTGGTTACTCAGCCTGGTGCTGGCCTAGCATCTAATGTCACCCGCCTCTCGTATTTTCATGGGCCCTTGGCCTCTCCCTGAACTCCCCACTCGTTTTGTTCAGATCTGCCCTTTCTTGCTCTTTGATCTCTCTTCCATTGCATCATGAGCTGCTAACTTATCCCAAAGGCCAGTGAACTTCTTGATGACAGGGTCTTCTTTTTGTATCATTACAGCCCATCAGAATGTCTAGGCATCAAGAAACGTTAGGCGAATTAGCCATTTGTTTATTCAAAATATATTAACCCTTTTAAAAATTATTTATTTTATTTCCTGTATTTCAATACCTTTAGGGGTACAGATAGCTTTTTGGTCTGGGCTTGAAGTGTACCCACCTGTGCACATGGTACCAGTTAGGTGATTTTTCCCTTAAACCCTTTTTCCCTCCCCCTTCTGAGTGTCCAGTGTCCATGACACCGTTCTCTATGCCTTTGTAAATCCTTAGTTTAGCTGTCACTTATAAGTGAGAACATGTGGTGATTGATTGTTCCTGAGTTAGTTAGGGTGATGTTCACCAATTCCATACAATTTGCTGCGAAAGAAATTATTTAATTCTTTTTGATGGCCAAATAGTATTCCATGGTGTATATATACCACATTTTCATTATCCACTGATAAGTTGATGGGCATGGGGGTTGAGTTCACATCTTTGCAAATGTGAATTGTACTGTACTGAACATGTGGGTGCATGTGTTTTTTTTTTTTTTTTAAATATAGCAGCCTCTGTTTCTTTGGGTAGATACCTAGGAGTGGGATGGCTGAATCAAATGGTAGTTCTTTGAGAAATCTCCATATTGATTTTCATAGAGGTTGTACTAAGCTACACTCCCACCAAAAGTGTGTAAGCGTTTCCTTTTCTCCACGTCTGCGCCAGCATCTGTTGCAAAAATTATCAGACCTTTTCTATGTTCCAGAGGTTGGGCAATAAATGGCAAGAAATAAGACAGATACCACCATCTGCCCTGGTAGAGTTCCAGGTCTTGGGTGAGAGTTATATTTTAAGCAAATACTCCTGGAAAAATTACTGAGTTACGCTTGTGTTAAGTGCCATGGAGCCCAGCTGCTGAGGGGCTTCGTTATCCTAGTCAGCTGGGCAGGTCTTGGCCTTCACAATGTTTCCTCTGCTTCCCTCCCTTATTTTGAGGTGGGATGGAGAGAAGGACCATGATCTGAGGAGGAGTGCATTTGGAAGTTCATGGTTGGTGTTACTTGAGTTGTGTTCGGTGAGCACTTGGCTGTGACCCATCAACACTGCCCTTTGCTCATGAACTGAGACTCTGCTGGGTGTCAGGGTTTGATCACTCCTCGTCAGATGTTTTGCCAGATGATAAACTGAGGGTAGAATGGAATATTGAGTTGTTCTTTTCTCCCCCTCCCCCCTTTCGTTGTGCATTTCTTGAAACGCCTGAGCAACAGTGACATCCTACAGCCAAGCGTCCATGGAGCAGGCCTTGTTTCAGGCTCCACCTGCTGCCTCCTTGTCTGTCTTCACTGTTCAATGGCCACCAAGGCACCCAGCCTGCCCTTTGGCATCTCCAGTGATCCCACGAATCCCCCTTTCTAACCTCCGCCACCACTGCCGGTCTAGGCTTCCCTCGTCATGGGCTGGCACCCACCTGGGAATTGGTCTTTCTGGCCCCAGCTCTCGTCTGTCCTTGCTGGAGTCAGTGCTGTCTTTCTAGAACATATGTCCAAGAGGCCCCTGCTCCTTAGAGCCTGCTCATGACTCCTGTAGGCCCCAGGATGAAGTCCAAGCTCCTTGGCTTCATGCTCAAGGGTCTTCATGGCTTGACTTGCAGCCACACCTCCCACCACACGCTCCCTGGCCTTGTCGCCCTCCAGCAGACCCTCCCTGAGTCTGAGTGCCTGTGTCTCTGTCGTTGCTCTTGCCTTCCCTCTCACCCTCCTCTCCACGGTCTCCTCATACTCCTCAACAGCTGCAGGCCTTCTTCCACCTTCTTCCCCGAGATGGGATACGTCACCTCCACTCTGAGCTGTGACATGGCCACGAACTTGACCTTGGCGCTGAAACATCTGTTGCTTGGTCATGACCTATTTAGCTGTCTGCCTTCCCAACCAGACCTTCAACTTCCTGTTGTTGGGTGCTCTGGCCTGGGTACCTCAGATGCCCCGTTATCCAGTCCAGAGCCCAGTGCAGAGGGGCTGATCAGTAAGGACTTTAGTTGGATAAAGGGATGAGTACATGCACAAAGGAAAGATTGTATGGCCATACTGGGGGACAAATTATATCCCTGGCAGAGAAGTGGGGTCCCTGGCATGGAGGGAGAACGGCTCCTTGTTGCTGAGGCTGTCCTGCCCCTCCAGCCAACTCGCTCTGCCTTTCGCCTGCGACTCATTAAGAGATATGTAACCTTAATCCTTGAAATTGCCTGGGACAGAGCATGTTTTCACTCAATGGCATGAGCATGGGGATTTTATTCCTTTCTTAAATAAATCTCACTCCCCCAGGAAGCTTGGACAGGATGCGGGCAATCGAACTTGGGCTTGAAACTGAACATTTTGCAAAAGGCCCCTTTCAAAATTTGAAACCCTGTGGCCACTGGCCAGAGCTGAGTCTGCCTTGTGGGGGTCGCGGGGCCCTCCTCTCCAAGAAGGGAAGGGAAGATTGAAAATAAACCTTCGGCTGTCACTGGATCGGCTGATGGTTTGCAAGACAGAATTCCGCGGTTTGGTTTTGCTTCTCTGGTGAAACTTGAGCGAGCTCGGTCATCTTCATTAGCTCTTCTTTCAAGCTTTTGGCCAAAGCCTCCAAGCCTCCCGAAGCCAGAAGGGAGTTGGATTTGGTCCTGAAGTGGACGGGACAAGTGCGTGGGCACTGGGTGGGATGGGGGCTCCAGCCCAGGCTGGGAGGAGAAGGTGTGCAGAGCAGGTCTAGTGATGTGCAGTCCAGCTCAAAGGCCCAAGTAATTGGAGGCCAACCCTTCTCATAGGGAGCCAGCACCGGGTGGGACTGAAAACCGGAGGCTGGTGGACCCTGAGAAAGGAAAATATAGTCATATCATGCCTATCATGCATCAGGCAAAACTAGAAGTCCCCCCTTTCATCCTAGCAATGTTCTCTGGTGGGTGACATCAGTTCCTCATTGTGCAGACAAGGAAACCGAGGCCTGGGGAGGACAACACTGTGCCCGGCGCCCATCAGCGCTACGATCAGGGCCCAGGCTGCTCTACTCAAAGCCCAGTGCTCTTCACACACATCCGTACACTTGCCACGCAGAGCAACGACCGAGAACACAGATGCAGGGTCCAGGGAGGTGGGAAACAAAGGGTTAGACAGCCCTGGAGACCAGACCCTCAGTGTCTGTGCCCTCATGTCTCCCTGTCCCTGCTGTCCTTAGCGAGTGGACACTGGCCACAGATGGACCCTAGGACAGGAGCAAGATTTGTGGTCTCTTGTTCTCTTTTGACTTTGGTTTCCTTTTTTCTGCCAGGAAAGACACCAGTCTGTTTCTCTGGAGAAGTGACAAGAGCACTCTGAGTTCTCCGCCCCTCATCTATACAAGGGAAGTACATTTCATTCATTTATTCTGCAAAAGTCTGGGTGCGTGCTGTAGGCCACACGCTGGCAGGGAGCATGTGTGGCCCCGAGGAGTGTGTGTGTGGCTGGCCAGGCAGAGACTGGCCTGGGACAGATCAGGAGTTCACTCCCGGCCCGAGATGGGCACCAGCCTCTGAGCTCACAAGGGTGTCTCCTGTCCCTGTCCCTCCTCAAACCCCGCAGGTTCAGCAGCGGGCACACATGGGAGGGACCTCTCTCCTCCAGTCAGCCGAACCACGCCTGCCTTGTTGCACTTGCGTGTCCCCTTCATCTGCTTCTCAGGCTCAAAGGGGACCTCGGTGTCCCCTTTGTAAAAGGAGACACTCCCTCCACTCGTTTGAGCCTTTAGCTGGAGCCAGTGACTGCCCGGCTCAACCTCAGTAAATAGGAGAAGGGAGGAGACACGAATCCCATCATGTCTTGACCGCTGGAGACCGAAAAGTTGTCCCTCCGCTGGACTCTGATCCCTCCTGCCTCAAACCCCCTTCCAGGCCCTTGATGCTCACTCATAATTTGAGGGCCAGTGGTTATATCTTCTTTTCCCTTGGGTCCAAGGCTTCTACCAGCATGTGCTTTTTTCGACAGGATGAAGCAAAAGACAGGTCTGCTCCCTCAGCAGGGCCCAGACTCTGTCCCCAACAGATGTTCCTGGTAGCGGAGGCAGTCGGTGACCTGGACGGCTCCCTGCCAGCCGGGGTTGCTGGTGGCTGCCTGGAGGGGCAAAGGCAGGCCTGGGCGTATGTGTCCCTGCTGTGGCCTCTCTTTCCTCAGTTGTCCCCTCACCCTTTGCTGCCCCCAGGTGCCACCACTGAGCTCCTGGCTTCTGCTATGAGTTTCTCTGGGGAACCCTGGGTCAGGGTTTAGATTTCTTTTCTTTTCTTTTCTTTTTTTTTTTTTTTGAGTCAGGGTCTCACTTTGTCACTCTGGCTGGAATATAGTAGCAAGATCATGGCTCACCACAGCCTCAGCTTCCTAGGCTCAGGAGATTCTTCTGCCTCTGCCTCCCAAGTAACTGGAACTCCAGGCATGCACCAACATGCTGGAATAATTTTTTTATTTGTTTGTAGACACAAGTCTTGCTATGTTGCCCAGGCTGGCCTCGAACTCCTGGACTCAAGCGATCCTCCTCCCTCAGCCTCCCAAAGTACTGGGATTACCGGTGTGAGCCATCATGTCCATCCCAGAATTCAGACTTCTTAAAGGGTTGCTTGATCAGCTCCCTCTGTTCTGGAGGTTCCCTGGCTCCTTCCCTGGAATTCCTTTCTCTCTCATGTCCAGCCTTGCTCGACATACCCTTTTCACTGTGCCCCCCTGTACTGCCTCAAATCCCCCCTCTCTGCAGGCCACAAATCCAAACCATGATCTGTGGGCCCATGTTCCGTGGTCTGCTGCTTACTCAACTAGTGAGCGCACATCAGACCTGGAGAAGTCATATGGCGTGTGGGGAGGGTCCCCACGGGAGCAGCATTCCCTTGGAAGTCGTGGGCGGTGGGCTCAAAGGGCTCCAGTCCGATGCCTCCACTTTGCAGGTCTCCTGGCTTCTCCTCCTGGGACTGCTTCTCCTTACCACCCTTTCTGAGAAATGTGGCCCATGTTCACATTCAACTTGTGAGGAAGAGGAGACGGTGTGGGGTACATGACAGTGGCTGAGGTCAGCAGGAAAGGGAGGCCTTGCTAGGTGGTAGAAGTCCTCTGGGGTGCAACTGGGCCTCAAGATGTGAGCGAGAAACAAGGAAGACAGAGGGCTTTCAAAATCCCACCCCTGTGTGACTCCGCAGGGAGCCCCCCAGTGTTGCAGAGGGTGCATCACTGGCCTCTTTACAGAGAAGGAAACCGAGGCTCAGGTCAGTGCAGGGGGCCAAGCCCTGCCATCAAGTCCAAGGTGCACCTTGTGGACCCACAGCTGTCCCCAGTACTGATCACTGTGCCTGGACACATGGGGTGGCGTTTGAAGCGGGAGGGCCTTCTGCTTGCAGAGGCTTCTTGCCTCTTGTCCTCAATCTGTGAGCCCGGAGGCCAGGGCCTTCTTCATGGGAGAGTCTCCCTCCCAAGAGCACTGCCACACATGTTTATGGTTTGCTCATTAGGAAGAAAGAGCTTCATAAACTTTCCTGGCCAAGTTGACCAATGTGGTGATCTTTCTCATAAAGCCCTGCAGCGAAGCATCTGGAAAACTCCCTGCTTCCGACAGTCACCACAAGCGTGTTTCCAAACGCGCAGAACATATTGGCTGCAGAGCTCCAAGCCTCAGTCCTGGCCCAGCCAGCAAGATTCTCTCTGTCTTCCTTGCTGTGGGTCCAGAGCCCACCCTCGGCTGCCTGGGCTATTCCTAGACCCCAGAACCTTTCCTTTGGTGCCCACTTGCCCCCAAACCCCTGCTTTCATGACCTCAGGGAGGTTCATACCAGCTTGTTTCTTTCCCAGCAAGGAGAGGCTGGTTGAACTCAACTCTTGGGCAGAGAGTGGTGTGCCTGGAACTGCACTGATATGAGCGTGGCGGAGAATGGATCCAAGCCCAGCTTCCAAGTCCAGGATCGGGGCACAGCCACTGGGTCTCAGCTGAGATGCAAGAGCCTGCGTACGGGGATCACCGAGCCCTCTAGGCTGTGCAGTACCTTAACCTAGCACAGGGAGAAGACCCAGGTGGGTGTAAGGCACAGTTGGTGTTCTAGCTCCTGGCTGAGGGTGGGCTCAAACAGGGGCATGAAATCCTTCAAAAGTGAGATGAAGATGCTTAAACAGAGCCTCTTGTGAGCCACGTCGTCTGGTGTCTAGAATAAAGACTGTAATCAGTCCAATTATCTGCATTGCTGAGTCCAAAGGCAATAATAGTAATAATAACAATAGCAATAATTTGTCCAAACCTCAATGCATTGACCCCCCCTTGACCACACCTATATACATGTCTTGTGTTTCTTTATCTCATCAAATGACCCTGATCGTCCTGAAACTGAGGTCAGCAGAGTCCTTTCTCTCCTCCACCCTCTTGAGCAACCAGTTACCAAGTCCTGTCCGCACTGTGTTCTGACATCCCCCCCCTCCTCCCTTCCTTCCCACTGCCCCTCCCCAAGGTCAGGGCCCAACTTCCCTCTCTGGCCTAATCTGATGCCCTCTGCTTGCCGGCCTAGTCTCCAGCTGCATCCTGTGGATGAGAGGAGCATGTACATGGCCCCCTGCAGGCCTCAGGGTCCCAGCCTCAGGGTCCCCTCTCTATCCCACTGGTGCCCGTGTCCCTTTCCCTTCCTCTCTTGCTCCAGCCTGACTTGTCATTCCTTCGTTCACACCTCCTGTCACCTTTATGAGTCTCCGAAGTTCTCTCTGACACCGAGCCCCCACACCTGTCATGCCCCATCCATCACTTCCCATATGCTATTCTGTAGTTGTCCATTTCACCTTGACTTACACGTCATGGAGGGCAGGTACTGGCTCTGATCCAACTCCCCATTCCCAAGGCACCCTTTCAGTGAATGTCAACAAGTTCCCAGGCCCTGTTCTCAGACACGTGCTGGAACAGGTTGGGTCTTGCTGATGGGCCCCTCTTGTCTTGAAAGGTCCTTCTGTGTGGAGCCCTGGAGGAGTGTCTGTCTGGGTACCAGGCTTCCCCAGAGGATGACCGGAATGGGCACGGCGACTGCTTTGTCGGGTGAGTTCTGCTTTTCCTGGTTGCACTCCCAAATGCTTGTGTACTTGTGACTAAGGGCCAGATTTGGTCAAGATCGTATGGAGACTACAGGCCATCAAAGATAGGCTTTGTGACTGGGCAGCAGCATGTGTGATGGCCTCAGAGAGGGGCCAGGGTCCATGTGCTTCCCGCCCAGAACATTAGCAAGCAGAGGCTGGGTCACGTGACAGCTGCTTCTCTGAGTGGAGGTCCAAGCTGGCCAGGGGAGTCCTTCGTCTCTGGCCCCACCTAACTGGTGGGGATCCACACTGACTTCACAGCCGATCAGGTGCCAGAGTCCTTTTGGGCAGCTTGAGATGGGAATTGGGGTTACCTTCACACCCCCGCCCAAAGTCTCTTTTAAAAATTTTGCAAATAATTGCATTCTTTTGACTTAATTACCATGATGGAGAATGCAAAAACAGGAGCCATGTAAGTTTTTCCCATAAAAGACACTAATAACTACAATTTATTGCACATAATTTTTAAAAATATTTTTTCTCATTAAAACGAAATACATGTTTATTGTAAAAGCGTGTAAAATATTGAAAAGAACGCACATAAGAGCAAGAATCTCCCTAGTTCCACACTCAAGAAGAACCGCTGCCAAAGTGTTGGTGACCAGCCTTTGACTTTTTGTTTTCTTCTGGAAATGTGTCTGTGTGTGTGTGTGTGTGTGTGTGTGTGTGTGTGTGTGTGTGTGTGTGTTTAATTGAACTCATCATTGTCATCCTATTTTTTTCAACTAATTATATATTCTGAATGTTTTCCCATGCCATTAAGTAATTTCCTATCTTGTGCTTTCTAATGGGTACATAAGATTCTAGCAAATGGCTACATCATAATTGATTTAATTGATTTGCTTTTATCATATATTTTGATCCATTTAGAAGTTGGACTGTGTGTGTTGGAGTGTGCATCTTTGTTTATTTACCTTCGTGTATGTCACTGATTCCTTTCCTGCAGTTCATTCTAAAGGTGGAATGGTTGTGTCAGAAGGTGTGAGCATTTTATGGTCAAAGTGCCCTCCTTAAACTTTGTACTGACTTATGTTCTCAGAATGAGTTTGAGAAATGCCCGTTTTTCTGGGAACTTTCAAAGTTTTTCACTGTTGCCAATTCGTCAAAATGTGGGATTTCCTTCTTTTCGTATTCAGTTCTTTTATTACCTGTGTTAAAGAACATTTTCCTCATATCTTTTTTTTTTTTTTTTTTGGTTATTTGTATCTGGATTGCCAGCTCGGGTTCTTTGCATTTTTCATTTAGTTTTCATTTTTGTCACAGTCATGCATATGCATTATTTTTAGAGCCAAATAGTTCTACATGATCATAGTAGAGCTCCCCAATTCTCCCAACTCTATCCTAACTTTTTGTTCCACACAAGCAACAGCTTTTAACTCCTTTAACTGATTCTTTCGATTTTTGCATCTGTATTTTTAGATAACATTCTTTTTCTTTCTATTTCTTGATTTTTCTCCCTTCTTTTAGTTTTTGAAGCTTAGTCATTATCTTGACCTCTCAACTGTAAAAGATGAGTATTTAACTCTCTTTCACATATACCCTTGGCCTCATCCCCCATACACATCTTTCTTTGCACAATCTTCTCAATATACTTAGTTCGTAGTAGGGTTTGATCAATGTTCAGGGTTTAACTGAGTGTAGACACTCTTAAAACTCTTGAAAGCTAAGCACTGCAGTGCTATGATTATTGCTCTCTCTTTCACTTTTTTTTTCCTTTGGAGTTAATAAATCTCTTGTGTTTTGTCTGTTTATTTTCTTTGTCTTTGGTCAGTTTTTGATGAACCTTGGGGATTTATCCCTTGTCTCTCAATACATCCAAATGTTCTCTTATAATATGTTTTATCCTTTTGAAGAAATCTTCCTAGAGGTCTCTCTGCCAGTTTTGTTATAGATTGGTTGATCTTTAAGCTTCTTGCCACCATCTTGGATCTTCTTTTCTTTCTCCCTCTATGGGATCCTTTGATTCTCTCTCCTTGGTTGGATCCCTGATTCTGTAGATTCCTTGTTATTGTTCTTTTTGGTTTACTCTTCTATTTTGCTAGAGTGCATCCTCTAGCCATTTCAGGAAATATGGTTAAGGGAGCATTACATTTTGGTGATCTTTTGTGTCTAAGGAATAGGTCAAATCCACAGTGACACTGTTAGTTTGGCTGGATATAAATTCTACATTGGAAACTTGAAAAAAAATTTTGCTCTGATTTTGAAAGCATAAATCATTGTCTTCTAGCTTTCAGTGCTATTGGTGAGAAGTCTTAAGCCCTTGTGATTCTTCATTCTTTGTATGTGCTCTTTTATTCTTCCTTTCTGAGACTTGTAAAATTGTCTCAGTGTCTTTCCGTGTTTTAACATTTTGTGTGTGTGTGTGTGTGTGTGTGTGTGTGTGTCTTGATAGATCTACGTTTATCCATTTTTCTAGATCCTTTTGCTTTGAATACTCTCTCTTGTCCTAGAGTTCTAGATATTTTTTGTGAACAATTGTCTACATGATTTCCTTACACTTGTTTTCTTTTCCTGGTACTTCTTTTGTTCATATGTTGGAACTCCTTGACTATTTCTCTAATGTTCCCATATTTTTTCCTCTTAATAGCCTTGCTCTCTCGCTAAGAGATTTCCCTGCCTTTATCTTCTAACCTATTTTCATTTCTTCTTTCATATCTTTAATTTAATTTTTTTATCATATTGTAAATATTATTCTATAGCATCTTTTTCATGGATGTAATTGCTTCTTTGATATCCATGATGATATTAGTGATAGTTTTTTTGAAATATTCTTCTCCCTATAATTGCCAAGCTTTTATTTTCTTTCTCTTTTTCCAAGTTTGTGTCTCTCAAACTTGCATGGTAGATGTTTTTTCAACTATCTGGTGATATATAGATATATACATACAGCGAGTGAGCTATAAATATAACACACACACATTAATGAGCTGTTTGAGAGCTCTCAGCATGTATTTGGACCTTGTGTAACTATGAGCTTTTTTTTGTAGAGTGAGCTAGCTGGTCTTTCCATGGGGAATCCCAAGTTGTAGCATTTTTAGATCTTTTATTTTTAACTGTTCACATGCTCCAATGTTTCTTTTTCTTCTGGGACTGTATTTCTGGTTGCTAATACTCTGTAAGGTTTGTGGAGGAAGATCGAAGTGCTTATCATTCAGCTTGTAGAAATTGACGTTCTTCTTTTTGGTTTAGAACCCTTGTCCTCAACTGCATCTTCTGTTTCTGCTTTGCTTTCTCCAAGTAATACATATCCAGTCTTTTCTAAGTGTTGGAGAGGTCTCTGCACAGCAAATGAGAAATTTGGGATCTACTTTCTTCTTAAACAAACTTTCAGCCAATTTACTTTACTATTGAGACCCAGCTTTTCTTTTCCATTCAGAGGTACTCGGTGCTGTCCATTCCTGATACTTCTGTGGGTTCTACTGAATACATTGGGCTTTATTTCTGCTTCCCTCATTGCCAGTTTAGGATTCAGTTTTTCTGGGTCTGAGTCAGTTACCATTCCTCTCCTCTTGTGTTTGTTCCTGTGTGTGCTTATGCTCAACATTAAAATTGCTTTTCTCGGCTGGGCTCGGTGGCTCAGCCTGTAATCCCGCGCTTTGGGAGGCCGAGACGAGTGGATTGCCTGAGCCCGTGGTTTCAACACCTGCCTGGGCAACTTGGCGAGACCTCATCTCTACAATAAATCAAAAAGTAGCCGGGTGTGGTAGCGAATGCCTGTAGTTCCAGCTACTTGGAAGGCTGAGGGAGAAGGATCGCCGGAGCCCAGCAGGTCGAGCCTGCGGTGGCCGGGAACTGCCACTGCACTCCTATCGGGGCGACAGAGTGAGACTTCAACTCAAAAAAAAAAAAAGAATTCTTTTCTCTCAGCATAGTTTCAAGAGGCAGGGAAAGCACACATCTGCATCTAGTTTGCCACATTGAACTAGAGGTCATTTACCCACTTTTCTTTATTGGTGTGTACATTTTTAATTGTTATTTTGTAAGGCCTTTTTAAAAAGCATAGTGACTCTTTTTCTATCATATGCTGCCAATGTTCACTTACCCCATTTGCCATTTCATTTTGTTCATGAAACCTTTAATTTTTCAAATTATTATGCTTTATTTTTATCATGTATTTTTCCCTTATGGCCTCCTAAAGTGCTGGGATTAGAGCTTCTTTATTTGCAGTTTTCATTTTTCTTAGAAAGCCCTTTCCAAAACTAAACGCTTATCATCCCATTTATTTTTTTCTAGTTTTTCAGCTTTTACATTTGAATCTCTAATTCATCAGTTTAATTATTGTGAGAAATAACTGTTTGTCCCATTTTCACATTTACGACATGCTCGATGCTGTGCTTTTAAAGCTTGGGATTTCTCTTATTCTATGAGTTTGTCATTTTTAACCTACTATTGCTTTGTTTTAATATATTGTGCTGTTTTGATGCATCATTATTCAGTAGCAATAGTCTTTCATTTTGTTCAAAATTTTCTTGGCTCATTTCATTTGTATATTCTTTCAGATGAACTATAGTGATGTTGTGAAGTTAAAAACATTCCTTGTAGATTTTGTGTGGAATGTTATAAAACTGTAAATTAATTTAAGGATAACTGATACCTTTTGAAACTTAGGCTTTGCATGATATTTTGTAGTTTTATATATATATATATATATATATATATATATATATATATATATATTCATGATTTGTCAAATTTGACAAATTCACAATTTGTTATTATATTTATTTCAAGAAATTAAGTATTGCTTCTATTGTAAATTTGATCAGTTTTCTTTATACTTCCTAACTGGTTATTACTGGTGTATAGGGAAGTGTCTATATATTTATTGTTACTGTCTCTCACTGAATTGTCTAATATAATTTTTAGTTGAGTGTTTTGGAATTTCTAGGTAAAGAGTCATTCGTATCTATGTAATGCACAACTTGGCTCTTTTTCATTTTATCTCATCTATTTCTCTTTCTTATCTTATAGCCTTGGCTAGATCTTTTAAAACTTTAAATTATCGATAACAGAAATCTTGTCTTGTTTTTGATTCACTGTTAAGTATGGCTATAAATCATTATTTCAGTCTAGATTTTTTAAATAAATGAAGTATTTATTCCTAGTTCATATATAACTTTAAAGCTAGGAATGGAGTTAGAATTTTATGAAATGCTTTTTTCTTATCTATAGAGATATTCATGTTGTTTATCTCTGTTGACCTGTTGCTTCAACTAATTATAATAATGTTTCATAACATTGAAACATTTGGGGATCAACTTCTACTTGATATTGGTATATTGTTCATTTAATATACTACAAGATTTGTTCATATTTCATTTAAGATTTTCTAAACCTACCTGTTATTGGATTTTAGAGTCAAAGTTATGCTGGTTTGATAAGATGAATTAGGGAACATTCCATCTTTTTCTGTGTTCTGTACCATATAATCATGATTTGAATGACTTAATCTGTGAAAGCTTGAAAGAACTCACCTATGTAACTCTCCTGGAATAAGTCTTTGACAACATTGTTAGTTCTCCTGTATTTGTTGGATTCTTTAGATTTTCTACGTCTTTTGAATGTTTGCTTCTCTTTCTAATATAACTCAGCACTTAAATGTGCAGGCACTGGAATAAGACAAATGGGATTCAAGTTTTTGCTTCAGTATGACCGTGGAAAAACTGTGTTACGTCCCTAATTCTTAATTTCTTTCCTCTTTTGTTACATGGTTAAAACAAGGGCCCTAAGAAGGCCACTGTGAGGACTAGGAGATAAAGTGCCTTGCACTGTGTCTGTCATATAATGATGGCTCAATTCTTAAAAGCTATTATTTATCCTAGAAAATAGTCAATTTTTCTGATATTTAAAAATTTATTAGCATATAGTTATCAATAGTATTCTTTTATACTGTAATTTTAATCTATTTCTATAATTATATCACCTTTGCCATTCTTAATTTTGTGTATGCGTGCTTTTTTTATTAGATGAGTTAGTGGAGTGTCTATTGTAGAGGCTTTTAAAAGAATCTGTTGTTAGAGTAATTTATCAATTCAACTGGCTTTGTGTGTGTTCAAATTACATAATATCTGCCTTTATCTTTATTGATTTCTTTCTTCTGCTTTCCCTAAGTTTGTTTAATGAATCTGTCCATATATACCTTATTGTTATTCTTCTTTAATAACATTTCACACTATGAATTTGCCTCTGATTGCAATTTGACTGCATTCCTGTGTTTTCGTAGTCTTTTCGATATTTTAAAATACTTGTTATTATGTGTTCTATTTCTTCTTGTTCTCAGAAGAAATGATTCTCTGAATTAAATGTGCAAAAGTAGAGCTTCTTTTTAAAAATTAATTTCTAGTTTATTTGAGTCGTGTGCTGTTTTACTTCTTAATTCAATTGTGGCTATATTTCATTGTGGTTAGTAAATGCGGACATACAAGTTCTCTGGAGGAATTTATTGATGTCTTTTTGTGCATAATATAATCAATTTTGTAAATATTTTGTGGGCCTTTGAAAGTAAAATGTGCTACTTGTTTATAGGGTATAGATTTTGATGTAAAGACATTTAGTTTTATTTGCTTTTCAGTTGATTATTTTGGATTTTCTTAGTAAGGAATTATACAACCTATAAGTTTATAACATTTATCTAGTTTTTATTTCTTTTATTACATTGGTTATAGCTTTTGGGGCAGTGTAACCTAACATTGATGAAGTGAGCATTTTTTTCCTTATTTCTCATTTTCTGTTAAGTATGTTGTTGCCTCTAGATTTGAGGTATGTGTATCATTTACTTTTTGCCTATTTGATGTCTTTAGGTGTGAGAGGGTTTTGGAAGCTGTGTTTCTATCTTTTTCTCCATTTGGGGATGCTATTTTATTTCTAATGCAAATGTTCGTGCATGCTATGTCCTTTTTGTGAATTACACCTTCCATCTCTGAAAGGTAGTTTTCATTGACCTGTTTCATGGCTTGAAATCGCAGAAGCACTTCTGTCTTCTTTTTATTTGTGATTCCAAGCCAGGTAAACTTCCTTTCTCATGTAATTGTTTCTGGAAGCCTGCAATGGAAGCAGAGGGTTATTTGAAGCCCGACACTCGCAGGTTCCAAAGAATTCTCTCCTCGAGAGCTCAGTGTTCTGTGCCTTTCCAGGAGATTTCTAACATTTCACGGATGTTCTTACATTTTGTTCTTTTCAGACACACAGTTGACTGCCTTAAATTCAATACTGAGACTAAAATTGGCCGTGTTGGGTCCACCTGACGATTTCCATGTTTATCTTAATTTCCTAAGCATATAGGAGCTTTGTACTCATACCACAGGCATCAGCAACTTTATTTTTCCATTTTCCCCTTATTTACAAAACAATAAGAGCAAAGAATAATTAAATACGAGTTTTCAACTGAAGTCAAACCCTTACCAGAAGTGCAATAAGTAAAACAGATCCAAGCCTTATTCGGGGACTTCATGCTGTCAGTGGTGGTTACCCTCTTTACAGCACCATGGAAGCCTCTGCCGTGGAATATTTGTATAATTGCACAAGCAAATTGAGTGAATTGCTGTATATGCAAAACCGGGGGTGCCACTGATATGGAGCTGGTCCTGGCAGTCAGCTGCTGTGTAAACCCCGTGGGTTCTGAGATGTGGGTGCCTGATTGTGTGGGCTGTGTGGAAGTCAAATGCATGAAAATTGAGGCCTACCTACTTATCTGTGCCATCCCTTGACTTTAACATGTTTTTGAGTTAATTCATTCAAAGTATGCCTCAAATACAAAACATGTAGTTTGCATGTGAGTCTTTTGACCCAAACTGAAAGAGCATGTAACTCATTCACCTTTTTTTCTCTTGATTGTCATGTTTGGGCTTAAAAAAAAATTAAACTTAATGCTTATTTCTTTTTCATCCCTTCTTCCCAACTGTCTTTTGTTATACCATATAGATTACATTTTTCTCTATTTTTGTTTTCCCTGGTGATTCAGAAAGTAGACAACCAGCATCTCCTTCTGTTGGTGTTTACCCTTCAGTTTGTAACAACCAGGCTTCCATCTCTGATTTCTCTATGGTAACGAACGAAACAGCATTCTCTGACTTTGCCCTGTGTAAAATCATTCAGTTTAGTACTTGTCCACTTCCTTTCTTTCCTCCCGTTTTTATACCCACCAGATGATAAGGTGTTAGTGGGTTGTATCACTGCTTCCTCTACTTACCCACCTCCCACCCTGTGCCTTGTGTACTGGGAGGTGCCAATGGCCTCTCTTTGCCTTCTGTGGTCTGGTGCCCCCTGCAGTAGCTGGACCTCCTTACTGTTTCTGGGATGTAGGTTGTGTAGACCTCAAATCTTACCACTCTATGCACTTCTGCGATCACTTATCTGCGTGTGGGCTGAGTATCCGTATTTCCCTCGCCTAGACTGTGAGCCCCTGGAAGGCAGGAATGCCAAGGCAGCCTTGGCCTCTGCACAGGGCACATGCTGGAAAATGCATCCATGGCTGAGTATCTTAGAGAACATCTGGGCACATCAACAAGAGGATGGATAGCTGAGGAGTGGTTGAATCTGTGAAGGAGTGAATGACTGAGGGAGTGGAGTGCGTAGGGAGTGGGTGAATACATGCGTGCCTTTGCAAGAAAGGATGGATGAGCGAGGGAGTATTGTAGTGGCTAGGGCCTGGGCATCAAGGAGTGCCACCAGCTGCCAGCTATTTGAGGTCAGAAGGAGCTTTCAGGCCCAAGCTGGGTGTGTCGAGCAGCTGGGTGGGAAGTTGGGTCTGCTCCCCTCTCTAGACACTAGGAGATGAGTGGGACCCATGCCACTCTACCCAGGAGGACAAGGATGCTGCCAGGGTCCATCTTTGCCACAGGAAGGAAGGAGTTGCCTGCTCCTTCCTTCTTCATGATATTGTGGCATACATGCCCTGTGCTGGGCACGGGGACAAGAGGTTGAGGCCAGCGTGGCCCATCTTGCCCCATGGAGTTCCAGTACTGAGGGGAGACTTCAGTGATTTCCTCACCAGTGATGGCTGCAGAGAAGAAAAGTCATCAAAATGAACTTCCCTGCCCATTGTGAGTCTGATGCGTTGTTTCTCCTTCCCTGATTACCAGTGGGGATAACTTCCTGCCACTGGCCCAGTGACATACCACTCCTGAGCTTGAGCTCCATGTCCACAGCTCCTTGGCAGTTGAATACCTCCAACCTCAGCTTCTCCTTAACCAATGGCCTTCCCCTAGGCAGCACCATGCTGCCGTCCCTGTAAGCTTGCACCTCTCAAGAACCCACTCCAGCTACCCTCCCTCTGACTGCCACCCTCCTGGTGGATCCTCCGTGCCTCACTCTTAGGTGTCTTCCAACCCTACCACTTGACAGAGAGAGCTTGCATTCTGATCACCGGTGCCTTCCATACGATTGACAGCTCAGAATCCCCACTAGGATTCCTCAAGGGCACTTCAGACTCAGCACCCTTAACGCAAAGTTCCTGCCCCTCCAGCCCTTGGGCCTCGTCTGGTGACCCTAGCTCTGAGGGCGGTACCACTGTGCCCACCTCCAGGCCACACACACCTGCATGGATAGTTGAGGTTTTTTTGGTGCTCACCTCGACACACCCAATCCGGACATTACTAACTCTCGTGTGCTCATCCTCTTAAAATGTTCAGACGTGTCCACTTTTCCCATCTCCATGACTCCCACCTAGTCCAGGAAGCCAGGTCCTCTTTCTTGGCCTCTGTACCCTTTCTCCTGGCACTCACTCTTGCCCCCAGTAACTCTTACTTCTCGTTTCAGCAAATACCTCTGTTACAAAAGTAAAGCTCCCTATGTCCTTCATCAGCTAAGAATGACTTCCTCTTGGCCTGAGGAAAAGTCCGAATTCCTTTACCTTTGTTATAAGGCCCTGAACATCCTGGCTCTGCCCAGCTCCATGAACTCATTTCTGGCATGTTACTGGCTCACCATGCTTCACTCACTTGGATATTCTTGCAGTTACCATGCTCCATCCAGGCCAGGCTTCATCCAGACAATGAGACTGTGCTCCACACAGGCCACGATCCATGCAATCCCTGCTCCATCCACATTGGGCTCCATCACCTCCTTGCTCCATCCAGACCACGCTGCATCTGCTCCTCTGCTTGCCCTCCCCTTGCATTGTTCACTCTTGTCCCCCCTTCCTGGCTTCGTCCCCTCCTCCTTCACTTTCTGCTCTCAGTTTCTGAGACGCTCTGCCTTATTGGTGGCAGCCTCTTGCTAAATGCTCTGATCCTTCATAACACCTTGGCCTTCTCCAACTTTGAAACCAATTCTCTGCAATAACAATTTTATTGTAGCCTCTCCCACTAAGCTGGAAGCTACAGGAAGGCAGAGACTGTGTCTTATTTGCTGCTCTGGTTCCAAAACCTCATAGATGTTTAATAAACACTAGTTTATTCCTATGACTGACCATTTGGAAAATGTGACCGGGCTGGAGGACAGGTGCAGACAGGGTATTGTGAGGGCCAGGAGGTTCTATTGCCTGAGTGGGCTGAGGTGGCGTCAGGGGTCATTGAGGAACTACCATTTGGTTGGGTTTGAGAGAGACGTGAGTAGAAATGAGCTCTGGTGAAGAGGAGCAGTGGGAGAAAAGACTTGTGGACAATATATGGGGTGTGGCATGTACCCCACTAACCCGGACCACCTCATGCAAGTAGGGAGCAGGGCAGATGGCAGGGGAAAAGGCTGAAGCTTTGGATGTCATTCTAAGGAGTTGGGACTTCAACAGCTGAACTGCAAGCAGTGGAATGACCCGATCTACACTGGGCTTCAGGACTTCGGAGGACAACCATGTCCCCCTGCAAGACTGCCAGCCCTTCTCCTTTCCTTGGAGACCGACCAATCTCATGACCATGTGCCCCATTCATATGGGGTGGTGGTATTGACAGTTGGGTTAACGTAAGGCAATGGAGAGACTCAAGGAAGGCCTCCTGGAAGAGGCAGACATGTTGACCAGAAGCTGGAACCACTCAGCTGCCCACTGGGTTCTCTGGCTTGAGTCTCCAAGGGTGGGGATGTGCAAAGCGAGGACTGCCATACCTTGGGAGAGCTTGGGTGGGCTGTTACCTAGAGGGCAAGGAACCCTTTATCCTATGATGAGCTCTGCCCCGAGCGTGTCCTGTTCAGCCATGCAGAGCGGACCACTGCCCTTCATTTGGGTTAGGAGACCGTTGGTTGACCTGTTAGCGACAATCGCATGGTCCACGTCGCACGGTTTGTCATGCCTCGATCTTTCGAGTTGGCATGGCCTTTCTAGAGGAGATGCTCCTTCTGGGTTGAGGCACCCCTTCCCCACCTTTGAGAGGAGGTTGTTTATGTTTACCATGTGCTTGCTTCCCAATGCCAACCGGGCCTCAGCCCCTTTCTGGAAGTGACGCCAACTTCAGGGACAAGGCCCTGGTTCTGAGGTCAGCACCATTCCATGGTTCCTGAAGAGATGGTAGACTATGGAACGTAGGCGTTATGATTTCTGACCTATGTAACATGGTCCACTAACTCTCAGGATCCAATCCATCCTCGGAGGGATCCCGGAGATGTTGCCAACTTCAGGGAAGAGAACACTGGGTTTAGCTACAGCACTGCTCCGTGGTGATTCCTGTCGCCCGTGGTTGATGCCCGACTCATGCAACAAGGTCTTTCTCTTCTGGGCATTACATATACCCTCTGGGGAGTTTTCTAGAAGCAATGCAACTTGGTGGCAAAGACGCCTGTTCCAGCCTCAGCCGTGGTACTCGAAGAGATGGTTTGCCGGGTGGCATTTATGCGCAAGGAAAGATTTGTGTGACGTGGTCCACCACTTCCCGGTAGCCCAGCCAGCTTTGGAGGGCTTCATGGAGCCAATATCACCTTCAGGCGGACCCACCAGTCCAGCCTCCATCCTGCTGCGTGGCTTTGAAGAGGTGCTTCCCCATATTGAAGTGGTCTGTGTTTATACTGATGTCCTCCGTGTGTCGATGTTAAATTCAGTCTCGGAGGGCTTTCTGGAGGCAGTGCCAAGTTTGGGGATGAGACAGCGGCTCTGGCCTTAGGGAAGCAGTTGACCAAAACAACACCAGCTTTGTTCCCGAAGATGGCATTGTGGGTACTGCTCATGATCTAAGTCAGCTTACGAGGACCTCTTGGAAACGCCCTTGACTTTGAGGCCGAAATGGCATTGGCCTTTCCTTGTGGCATCATATTTTTTATGCCCAAGACTAGGGCTCACATATAGCTTGGGCCTGGGTCTCACATGCCCTGGTACTATTTGGCCTGGTTAGTCTAACTAGACAAATGTTCTTCTTCATTGCACACAGGCCATCTTGTATTTCTTGTTTGCCCCCCACTCCTCCCACAGCTCTGTTACGCACATGCCATGCCATGCCCTTCTTCCCACTCTGCCTACCTTTCAGACCCAACACAGTGCCTGGCACATGGTAGGCACTCAATCAGCGTTTATGGAATGATGAAATCCATAACGTTGTCCACTTCCGCTCAGTGGGACTTCCAGCCTTGGAAGGCTTCCTGGAGGAGTTGCCAGTTTTGGGAATGAGCCACTGGTTCCAGCATCAGCGGCAACCTCTGACCGTGAAGACAAGTCTCCTAGCCTGTGTGTGCTTGTCGCATGATGCATGTGTTTTGTGCGACCTGCCCTCTGATTCCACCCAGCTCAAAGCCTTGAAGGGTTTTCTGGACGTGTCCTCAGCCTTTGTCCTCGGCATCTCTGTGTGGTACTTGGAGAGATAGTAGACCGTATAGCGTACGCTTTATCTGTGACGTATGTAACACGGTCCACTAACCCTCAGTATCAAATCCATCCCCGAGGCTCCTGGGATCAGCGCCATCTTCAGGGAGTCGCCACCGGACCACCACTAGGAATTCTCCAGAACACATGAAGAGATGGTTTCTGTATGGCATGTGTTTTTCTGCATGATGCGAAATGACATAATCTCGCTCTCCTTATACCAAGTTCCGCTTTGGGAAATCTCGCCATCTCTGGGGAGGAGACCTTGGTTCTGTCCGGAATCAGTGCCGTTTCATGGCATTCAATGACGTGGTTGACTACGCAACTCTTACTTAGTAGACGCCATGACCTGCTTCTCCTCAGCACGGATGCAGCCTTGAAGAGGTGTCCTGAGGCAACTCTGTGGACGTCAGCCTTCTTCCAGCCACCACTGCCATCGTGCGGTACTTGAAGAAATGGTTTACCGTCCCACATACATTTTGAATATGTATGTGGGACGGTAAACCGCTTCTTGGTATCCAGCCCAGCCATCCAAACCATCCTGGAGAGAGCCTGAAGTAGAGGAGAATCCCTGGTCCCAGCATCCTCCTCATCCCGTGGTGCTTGGCAGGATGCTTAGATGTGTGCTTTCTCTGTCAATGCGTGTGACACGGTCTTCTCCTCAGTGTCAAGTGCAGCCTTCAAAAGCTTCCCTAGCACAATGATGGCTTCTGGGACAGTGTCCTG
The DNA here is from genome assembly GCA_963574415.1 of Tarsius wallacei. NCBI lineage: Eukaryota > Metazoa > Chordata > Mammalia > Primates > Tarsiidae > Tarsius > Tarsius wallacei. The sequence continues at coordinate 2,971 of CAUYQG010247444.1, read as the reverse complement.
CTGTTAGAGTCAGTACATCCCTTCAGAGAAGAAATGGTGGCTGGCACCGCAGATGTTCATGGACGAGGGATGTGACATGGGCTGCCTCTTATCATCTTCAAAACTATCCTCAGATGACTTCGGGACATTATGCCCACCGGAGGAGCTGATATGGGTGCAGGAGCCTATGCCACTTCAGGTACTTGAAGACACACGGGCTCATTTGTGTCATTGGTGATGCGTGTACAGTCTATCTTTTTCCATGTCAAGTCTAGCGCTCTTGGAAAAGATGTCCCAACTCTGGACTCAGCACTGATCCTCCGCAAAGATCGGATTGGCCCCACGGTATATGTTCACAGATGAAGCACGATCCATGGCCTATTTCTTTCCTCTCTCCAGTTCGGCCTCAGCGAACTTGCTGAAGACGCCGCCAGCCTCGAAGACAGAACAGTGGTTCTGGCGTCACCGCCGACCTCACGGTACCTGAGAAGGGTTCAGCTGCACTGCATGTATTTTCTTAGCGGCTTATGTAACATGGTCTACTTTTCAGTGTCAAATCCAGCCTCGAAGGTCTCCAGGGAGGTCATGCCAACCTCAGGAGACCAGGTATCAGTTTCGGTACCAGCATCGCTTCAGGGTACTTAGAAGTTGACCATGTTCCATATGTTTTACTCACAATGCATGTTACCTGGCCCACCTTTTTATAACAGCGAATGCACCTGTAGGCAACTGAGCGTAGGCATAGTGCTAGTTCCAGCATCATCTTCACTCTGGGGCCTTGAGCGGTTCCTCTGGGCTGCATCCGCTGCATCTGTTGCAGACATTGCATGGTGGCCTCTTCCCAATACTGCATCTAGCCTCAGAGGGCTTCCTGGTGGTGATGGTAATGAGAGGACAGAGACGCCAGTTCTGACATCAGCCCTCTCCAAGGTACCTGAAAAGATGGTAGACCATAGAACATGCGCTGTCTCTGTGCCGTATGTAATGTGGTCCACGTCTTCTCAATATCAAATTCCCAGAGGCAAAGCCAACTTCGTGGGAAACACACTGGTCTAGATTCAGCACCACTCCTCAGTACCTGGAGAGATGGTAGGACCCATAAGGCGTACACATTGTTTACAGCATAAGCATAGCACGATCTGTTCATTCTCCACATCAGCCAGCCTCAGCCCGGAGGCCATGCCAACTTAAGAGCAGGGCCTGTGTGGTGGGCGTCATGCAGCACAGGTTGCCAGGCGGTTGGCTGTAGACCATGCACTTTATTTATGGCATGGGCCAGTTGGTTGGCCAACCAAGAGCTCAGCACCAATTCCAACCTTACAGGGCATCTTGGAGATGGTAGTGACACTTGATGTGGGTTTGTGGTCATTGCCACTTTTGCCGAGGGCTGATAGTTCATGATGCACATTGTGAGGGCTTCCTGACGGTGACAGCAAATGTAAGGGCAGAGAGGCAGGGGTCAACGTCACTTCATGGTATTTGAAGATGCGGTTGACCATGGTGTGTACGCTTTATTTATGACGTAGGACACATGGTCTACTTCTTCTCAATATCACATCTCGCCTTGGAAGACTTCCAGGAGGCGGTATCAGCTTTGAGGAAGAACCTCTGTCCTGGTGTCAGTCCTGCTGCTGCTTGGTACTTGGAGAGAGGTGGTCCGTGGCGCGTTCGCTTTATTTATGGCGCACATTACACGGTCGACCTCTTTGCAGTATCTAATCCCGCCTTGCAAGCTTTCCCGGAGCTAACACCAACCTTGGGCTGGGGACACTAGGTCTGCGCTCTGTGTGACCCCGTGGGGTTTGTGATATGTCTGTCTTGTGTGTGACATTAACTCCTGCGTGGCAGCCTTCTTCTTAACAAACTGCTCTGGCTTGGCAGCTTCGAGGGCAAGGGTGACTTGCGGACGAGAAGCCTGGCATCAACACGTGCCTGGATACATGAGATGGTTGACCAGAGAGCACACGCTTTATTTGTGCCGTTTGTGACCTGGTCCACTAACCCTCAGTATCTAATCCCCCCTTGGAGAACTTCCTGCAAGAGGTGTCAACTTTTGGGGAAAGAGACAATAAACCGGGGCCGGCTGCACTCTCCCGGACTCTGAAGAGAGAGCCTCTGCAAAGCGTTCGCTACACATGTGCCAGATGGAACTGAGTTGGACTTATTTTCAATGCTGTCTCTTTCGTTGGAGAGCTTCCTAAATGTGGAGCCATCCAAATTCAGGGGGGTAGGGCATGCTATCTACACCATCCCAAAGTACTCAAGTGATTAGCTGACCAGAGTGCATGCGCTTCATTTACAACACAGGTCACCTGGCCTTCCGCACCTCAGTATCCATCGAGTCCTCAGGGTGGAGTCACAGTTACCTCTCTGGGGTCACTAAGAAAAGATTGCCCTGGGGGTTAACCACAAAGGTGACGGCTCTCGTGACCAGCCTCTTTTCAGCGTCACCACCTCTTGGTGGTTATGCCAACTTCAAGGACGTGCCATGGGGTCTGCTCCACGGGGGTACTTGGATGGATGGTTGATGACCAGCATGCATTCGACGCGTGGCTTCCTCCGGTGGATCTACTAACGCTCAGTGTGCATTTCCGTGCCTAACAGGACTTCTGGGACTGATGTCGAGTCTGGGGAAGAATCAGTGGTGTTCTTGTCAGTGTTAATCGGTGGCACCTGAAGAGAGGTTTTCTGGGTTTCTGTTTCTTTAATGAGGATGAAACACACCTGGTTAACCTCTTTTCCGGTACCAGATTCCATCTTGGAGGCCTTCTGGTCCAGACTCAGCTTCAGGGAAGGGTGTTACTGTCAGCTCCTACTCAATGGACAGAAATCTGTGGTTGATCACAAAGCCTGTGCTGTATTACTTTGACGAATGTCATCTGTTCTACTAACCCTCCGTGTCCAATCCATATTTAACAGGACTTCCAGGACGGAATGTCAAGTCTGGGGAACGATCAGTGGTGTTCTTGTCAGTGTTACTTGGTGATACCTG
>CAUYQG010247439.1:0-13447 GCA_963574415.1 Tarsius wallacei | reverse complement strand
ACCTCATCTCTACAATAAATCAAAAATTAGCCAGGCGTGGTAGCGCGCGCCTGTAGTTCCGGCTCCTTGGAAGGCTGAGACGGAAGGATCGCTGGAGCCCAGCAGGTTGAGGCTGCGGTGGCCGGGAGCAGCCACTGCACTCCAGTCTGGGCTACAGAGTGAGACTTCAACTCAAAAGAAAAAAAAGAAATGATTTGCTAATATAATTTTCAAAATTTTTTTTTAGAGACAGAGTAGGGCCCCACTCTGTCTTCTAGGTTGAAATTCAGTGGCACGATCTTAGCTCACTGCAGTCTCTAGCTCCTGAGCTCAAGTGATCCTCCCCCTCATCCTCTTTAAAAACTAGGACTACAGGTGCATGCTATCATACCCAGCTAATTTTTTAATATTTATTTATTATTTATTTTTGTAGAGACACGGTCTAGCTATGTTGCCCAGGCTGCTCTCAAACTCCTGACCTCAAGTGATCCTCCAGTCTTGGCCTCCCAAAGTGCTGGGATTATAAGCATAAGCCACTGTATCTGGCTTATTTTTTTTTTAAGTAATTTTTTTAAAAAATGCTTTCACTGGTGAGGTGGGCAGGGTAGATATTGCTCAGAATCCAGGTTCACCCAGATTCGGATATGATCCCTCTTTTCAAATCTACCAACTATGGTATCTGATGGAGGATTTAACCTGTACCACAGATGTGTCATAATGCTCAATATGTCAGGTTCTTTGGAGAATTCTAGTAGATGCAACACAGTAACCCTTATAAAAATGCTTGACACATGAGAAGTACTCCGTAGTTAGAAGTCACTGTCACTGTTATTGCTGTTATTATTATTATTATGAGAGAACTTAAGAGATAAGTTCAGGGCAGCACAGCTAGCAGTTGGTTATGCCAAAACCAGAACCAAGTTCCTTCTGTGGTCACCACATGGGCAGCGTTAAACAGAATTGCCCGTATCACCTGCCCTCAAATTTCAGATTGTAGCAGGGCAACCAGAGCCCTCTCTAGAATCAGCCTCAGAGAGAAAACTTCATGAAATCCACACAGAAATGCACACCAGTCTGCTCAGCCCTGAATACTTTCTGATTCAACTTACAGATGTTTTGGAACAAATAATGCTACCAAAATAATGTTTGAAAAAAGTTATGTCTGTGTCTAATGGGCACGGCCCAAGAGAAAGGTTTGAAGGAAATTAATGTTTATGTGGATAGACCTAAAATAACTTTTCACTGAAGATTTTATTTTATTTTATTTTATTTTATTTTATTTTATTTTTTTGAGTTGGAGTCTCACTCTGTCACCCAGACTGGAGTGCAGTGGCCACTCCCGGCCACTGCAGCCTCGACCTGCTGGGCTCTGGCGATCCTTCCGCCTCAGCCTTCCGAGTAGCCAGAATTACAAGCATGCGCTACCACGCCTGGCTGATTTTTTGATTTATTGTAGAGATGAGGTCTTGCCAAACAGTAGTTTGGATATTCCTCAAGTCTGGTCTCTGATTTGGTATTAAAGCAATTCCAAAATGTGCTAGTATTTCATTGCACTTTAGTGTTTTTTCTTCCTTTATTTCCTCTTTTCTTTCTTTCTTTCTTTCTTTCTTCTGTTTTTAGAGACAGGGTCTCTCTCGGTCACTCAGGCTGGAGTGCAGTGGTGCTATCATAGCTCACAAAAACCTCAAAATCTTGAGCACAAGCGATCCTCCCACCTCAGCCTAACAGCAACCTCAAACTCTTAGGCTCAAGAGGTCCTCCCACCTCGGCCTCCAGAGTAGCTGGGAAGACAGATGTGCCACCACATCCAACTAATTCTTATTAATATTATTTTGCAGAGATATAGAGTCTTGCTATGTTGATTAGGCTGGTCTTGAACTCCTGAACTCAAGCAATCCTCTGGCCTCAGCATCCCAAAGTGCTGGAATTACAGGTGTAAGCCACCACACCAGGCCTCCCCTTCATTACCTTTATTTTAAACAATATGATTGATTGCTTACCTTCTGGAACATTCATTATACCATTTAGTCTGGAGTCTAAACAATGTTCCAGATCTCCTAGGTATTTCTGTTTGGGCCTGAAACAGTCTGCAGAGGGGATTCACATTGATCCTGCCTGACACCAGACAGGAGAACCAGGGCAAGGCAGTGAGACTGGTGTGGAGACCCACTGCCCATGGGTGAGGTGTCCTCTGCTTGGAAGCAAACACCTCCTGGAGCTCTCTCATTCACTGCAGCTGGTGGTGATACTTAATCTTTGCATGGAGTTGGACAGTTTACAGCTGTAGCACATTCTTGTACCTTATTCCACACCATCCTCTCCACAATCCAATAAAAGACAAACATTATTAGCCCCATTTTTCAGCTGAAGAAAATGGAGGTTCAGCAAATTAGAGTGATTTTCTCAAGGCCATAAGGCTGGTAAGGAAAGACATGGTTTAAATTCCATATTGGCACCTTCTTCGTGACACCTCGAATGTTGTTTATGCCTCTCATTCCAAAAAAGAAAAGTGTTTTCTGTTTAACCTCTCTGCACCTCAGTCCCACCCCCAACACACTATCATACCCCTATATGCTCCCCACTCTGAAACTATGAAAGCTCAGGTAACAACAAGCGCAGCAAAATCACCCGATGCTTGTTGGAGTGCTGACAACGTTGACAAAGTCCTTGGCAGGCCCTTCTGTTTTCCTGATCAATGGTACTGCAGCCAGGAACAAGCCTTGCTGGCTCTGAGCTGATCTCTACTGTGGAAATGCACGCACGGTGTACACATTCGTTTATATTCTAAGCACAGAGGATGAAATAATTCTGCACCGTGTCCATTTTTGTGCTGTTAAGGCATATGGTTGCTTTGCAAGCAAAACAGTAGATCTTTCATTTGCCAGTGACATTCCACAAAGTGCTTATAATTCAGTGTTAGCTTTATCAGCCGTCCAATCTCCCACTCCAGGGAATGTGTCAACCATCAAAAGGAGAAGAGGAGGTGTGCTGCATCTTAATGGCTTTCATTTCATCAGACTTACTTTCTTAAGGGCATTTAATCAATGAGGACAAGTAGTAGGCAGATTTTTAAATAAATGTGTCACTTTAGGTTAATCCACAGCACAGTTGAATGTATTTGTTTATGCGACTTCCAAATATGTCCCTCTGTTGCTCAGCAGAATTGATAATCTGTAAATCAAAACATGTTACAAGTAGTTTTAAACTATCCCCCAAGGAACAGCTTTATTTGACCTGCTTGAATGGGGGATGTCCAGGAGCTTCAGGTACAAGGGTGTTGAATGTCAGAGCTGCTCAGAATGCCTGAGTGAAATGCCAGTTCCATTTACAACAAAGCTTTCTATTCATTCTTCCTTCCTTTCTTTCATTAGCCAGGTGGATAATGTGCTAAAAAAAAATGTGTTTGAAATAACAAAGAGGCTAGCAAAAGATGGCAAGCTGGGAAGCAAGAAGGATTGAAGGAATCTTAATGTATCCATTGGGCTACTATTAAATGCAGAAGCAAATAGAAATTAACAGTGGACGGGCATGACACTGATGGGGCTTGTATCACTTTGCATTGCTTATACCAAGATACTGGCTGCTGTTTGTTCTCTCCGTTTTTTGCATCCTTAATGTGCCCCAGACAAACAGAAGGGCTGTAATTGTGTAAACTCAGGTCCCATGTCAAATGGAAATTTATTTTGCCATCCGTTATCAGCTATCTGAACTGTCAAAATATGATTGTCACATCTGCTGGAAGTGCATTGGCCAGGTTGGGATGTGAATGTGGTGTTGTTATTTTAGATTGATTTTCTTAATGCTGGCCATAAGCGTGCCCGTGTGCAAGCTCGCAGATCTTTTCAGTCCTTTTAACAAAGCTTGAACTGTGTTGACATTTGTCCCCAGGCAGCAGTGTCCATTCAGAGGAGGACTTCTACTGAGGCTTTTGTTGAAAACATTTAAATAATCTCTTTCTTCTTTCTTTTCTTTTTTTTTTTTAAACAGAGAATGTTTACCAAATAAGATTGAGACTGTATGATCCTTTTGACACTGCAGCTAACGAAAGTTATTAATATTCTGTGGGCTTCAGAGCAAGAATCTATTTAATGGTTTCAAGAATCATTCAAATCCCAGGCACAGCCTTAACTACAGCTTTTTATAGATAGAAAAGGATATCCAGATCTGTGTGTGTCTGTGACATTGCAGAGGACACTGGAGGTTGATAAAAGCTCACTGTATTATGTCTCTTTCCCCATTTCTTTACAGACAGTCAAAGAGAGGATGGCTTTCTTGGACTTAGGAAGTGTCATTAAGCTGCCAGTGCTTGTGAATGAACATCAGAAGAAAAAATGATGTTCTTCATTTTATTTTATTTTACTGAAAACAGTGACATTTACATAATGATGTATAATCTCTCTTTAGTCCTAGTAAGGACTCAGCAGCTTTTCAGAACATTGCTTCTGCTTCCTTAGGCCAGGACCTCAGAGTTTCTTAGACATTCAGGGAGAGGACCCCAGTTCTAAGTGCACCTATAAACATACGTAATAGTCAATTTACAAGAGAGTCGAGTCAGAATGGATATTCATGTGCCAGCTTGTAGTACAATTCAGCTTTCAATTCTGAGACAAATTAAATTCATTCTTGTGCATCCTAATGGTAATGTACAATTAGCTTTCAGAAACTGTAATATATTTTCCTATCATATAGGAGCCTTTAGAAATTTCAAGGGTAACCTCTCCAGTCCCCTTAACAGTAATCTTAAGTGTGTAACGCCAAAGTTACATAAATCAAACCATTTGGTAAACCGTGTTGTAACCTTTTTAAACATATCTCCCTGTTAGCTTTAACATCATTATATCCCATTGTGATGAAAATGGACTTTCTGTATCCAGCGATAATGAAAATAGCCACTTTATGCAGTTTCTGCATGCAATTATCCAGGCTTTTCTCAGGCTCTAGAGAAATCTAAGCTAATTGCTTTGGGACTTTTCCTACATTTCCATAAATTCTTTGTTAATTTTTCATGAGAAACTGTTATTGCAGTCGCCCTTAAAGTTCCCATTGTATTCAATAATATAAAGAAGTCATTATGGAAACAGAGCGATTTGCTAGTGTCCCTGCCAGAGTTGGGCGCATTTTGATCCCTGTGTATTCTCAGGTGAGGTGGGGTGTGTTTTCTCTCTCTCTCTCTCCCTCTCTTTTTGATACAAGTTTTTCTTCATCTAAGTTTACTCAAAGCCAATCTAAAAGCAGTTCTATGTGGTGCACGACCTTGTCATTATAGGACAAGAATTGAGTTTGCTTTATCTGACAGTTGGCTCTGGAATTGCTTTTATACCTACTCATCAACCCCAAAGACAAAGAACTCTTTTAAGTGATAGAGGAGCAACCGAATGAGCCAAGCTTTCCAGGGAATGCTCTGAAATTACCTTAGATGTTACATTTGATTTATTGATTGCTTCAAACCCAGAGTCACAATTTCTGTAGTTTCCAATAAGCACTACCTAAGCACACCTCAAACACACTGCTGAGGTTTTCAGAGATTTTTCAGCCTGGTTCTCTCCCTTGAGTACAAAAGCGCCCCCTCTGGAACCACTCAAGGAACACAGCTTTGCCTCTCTTGTTCTTAGATAGTGCTGCATTAAACATAGTCAGACTAACCTGGCACTTAAGTCACTAAAAAACGCATAGAAAGAGAGAAAGTTTAGCTTTGATTAACTTATCCGGCAATCAGAAATTTATTAGCAATCAGAAAATCTAAAAAGGAGCTCTTTTAGCTTCAAAATACATGCAAGGTTTGTGTTTTATTTCAAACTACATGAGAGATATGTATCAATTCATCAGGCTATACTCAAGATTTGTGCAAGTTACTGTATGCATGCTATACCTACCTCAATAAAACTGACATGGAGAGAGAGCCCCCCAAAAAGTCGCTCAAATGTGTCATTACTTGGATTTTTAAAGGCCTTACGCTTTTCAAGAAAGCAGCAAGCATTGGAAGCTACTTTGTCACTTTCGGCCCACCTTGAACTCGTTGGAGACTTTAGATGACTGACTTCTAAGAAAAGCATCTGCATTCCCTGCAGGTTATAATCTTTTCTGAAATATTATGAGAAGATACTCTGCTATACATAGGGCAAACCACATAGTGGCTACACCACGCTTTTCATTTGGGCACACGAGTGGTCAGTGTAACTCAGGCCTGCTCACATGTGACCTCAGAGCTGACCTTCCAGAGTTGAAATGAACAGACTTTCTTTGACACTGACTGTTATCCACAGGTAGTTTTGGCAGCCCACATGTGAAAACCGTTCGTTTGCAAACATGCTCATGTATCAGCAAATAACCCAGTGGACCTTCCCATGTACTTACCAGGAGTCATTCAAATTGTATAAGTCTGTTCATGCTCTTTTAAGAGAAACAGAATAAATAAATATTTCTGCAATTGAGATTTAAACCTGCTGCCTTCCAGTCATTACAGCAAAGTTCTTGGATCCCAGTGTCTCCCAAGAGCCTTCCCAAGGGGTAATTGTTCATCTTGGTAGGCAGCTTAGTAAATCTGTGTTAAATTAAATGGAAGCCGGGCTCGGTGGCTCAGCCTGTAATCCCACGCTTTGGGAGGCTGAGGTGAGTGGATTGCCTGAGCCCGCGGGTTCGAGACCCGCCTGGGCAACTTAGTGAGACCTCATCTCTACAATAAATCAAAAAATTAGCCGGGTGTGGTAGCACGCGCCTGTAGTTCCAGCTACTTGGAAGGCTGAGGCGGAAGGATCGCTGGAGCCCAGCAGGTCGAGGCTGCAGTGGCCGGGAGCGGCCACTGCACTCCAGTCTGGGCGACAGAGACTCCAACTCAAAAAAAAAAAAATTAAATGAAAACTTAAAGAGTAATGGCATTTGGACTATTCTAAGTCTGTTTTCAGGGTATCTGAACATTTAACTTGGGGTTGAGAAATTCTAAATGGTTCCCCATCTTTGAGGGAGACCATCAAGCTGCTGCTGAACCGAAGGCACTCTGTCTTCTGTCAAGAGCTAAGGCATGGGCATGGCTTCAACCAGGCTTCTCCCCAAATGGCAACTTGAAATTCGGTCTTCTCCTATCTTCTAAATGGCATTAAAATATTCTTTCAACAGTTTTGCAAACCTTTCCTTTCAGGAATTATTGTCCTTGACTGTGAAAATGTACTTCAGCTACATTACATAACAGTAATGGCAGTCATGTCATTTAAGGCCATCACCACAAAGGAGCAAGAGTAGACTCTGAAGTCCCCGTTCTTACCAATTTGTATTTGAAAACTCAGAATTGAATGAGTGTGGAAGTACTATAACTAGGACATAAGAAAAGCTAGTTATTACACAAGAAGATTTTTTCTTTTCTTTTTTTTTTTGAGTTGGAGTCTCACTCAGTCGCCCAGACTGGAGTGCAGTGGCACGCTCCCAGCCACTGCAGCCTTGACCTGTTGGGCTCTGGCGATCCTTCCGCCTCAGCCTTCCAAGTAGCTGGAACTACAGGCACGCGCTACCACGCTCGGCTAATTTTTTTGATTTATTGTTGAGATGAGGTCTCGCCAAGTTGCCCAGGCAGGTCTCGAACCCACGGGCTTGGGCAGTTCACTCACCTCGGCCTCCCAAAGTGTGGGATTACAGGCTGAGCCACCGAGCCCAGCTGATTTTTTTCTTAATAATGAAATTCACAAGAATCAGTTCCTTGCACATCACATTCCCTCATGTAATCCTCCTAACAATGTGATTTAGAGCCAGGCGCGGTGGCTCAATTCTGTAATCCCAGCACTTTGGGAGGCCGAAGTGAGAGGATTGCCTGAGCCCCTGGGTTTGAGAACAGCCTGAGCAACTCAGTGAGACCTCATCTCAACAATAAATTTAAAAAAAAAAAAATTCATACAAGCAATGTGATTTAGAAAGCATAATCTTCATTTTATAGGCAACGAAACTGAAGGTCAAGGATGTCAAAGAAATTCCCCAAGATAACACAATGAGCAACAGAGTCGGAATTCCAACCTCCCTATCTTAAAATTCAGTTTGTTTCCACTATGCCACATTCAAGGGTCAGCTTCTCCATGCCCTCTGACCTATAGCCTTGGCCCACCAACATTATTAAGAAAAAAATTTTCTTGTGCAATAACCAGCTTTTCTCATATCCTAGTTATATCATAGGAGAACTGCCTCCATGGTTCTTTGGATTCTCACAGTATTCTATATAAACTTCAATTACAGTACCTGTGATACTTCATTGCAGTTTTTGTTTGTGTGTCTGATAGACCGTGAGTTCCTTGAAGATAGGTGCCTTGTCCTATATATCTTTGTATTCTTGACACCTACTACAATATCCAGCACAGGCATCCATTTATTGAAAGATAATACTGAAGACAAATAAACAAATATAAAGGTATTCATGTGCTCACATAAATAAATACAAATTAAAGCTACAATGAAATTTGATTATTTATTTTTTAGCTACCAGATTGGTCAATATTATAACATTTTCTAACATTGAGTGTTTTCTAGAATGGGGGAAAAGCAAGGACTCGCATACTTTGTTGGTGGCCATAAAAATTAGTACAATTGTGAATAGCTCTGTGGCAATACGTATCAAAATTTTAAATGTACACTCCTCTTCCAGACATTTGTCTTTCAGATATACATGCAAAAAGGTACAAATGTAAGCCTATAAGAACATTCATCATAGTATAGTTTATAATGAAAAAGTGAAAACTGCCTTAATATCTTTATTAAGAAACTGTTTAAAGTGTGTGATACATTCCTGTGTCAGAACACTATCATCTAAATAAGGTAACAGCAGGCTGCTTAAAAAAATAAAGGAAGATGATCTTTGTGTACTATGTGCTGACATGGCAAGATATCCATATGCATAGAAATCTCTAATAAGTTATACAAGAAATAAATAGCTGTGGTTGCTTCCAGGGAGTGGGAAGATGAGGGAGACTGAGTAGGGAAACTTTTTCTTTTCATTTTATATTCATCATTATATTAATGATTTTACAACAATCATACATTAATTTGATCATAATTATGCAAAATTTGTGGAGTTCAATACACAACATTATTGTCTTAAAATCTACAAAATGTCTGGCTCAATATATGTCGGTGCCTTAACGCAATCACCTACAGTTTTAGGACACAAGTGACTTGGGGTGAGTGAAATCAAGAGTTTTGTTTCAGACCCACTACTTGTATAAATTTGTGAAAATTATACCTAACTACCAGCTCCTTGTTTCATCACCAGTAAACAGGCAAAATGTCACTTCCCTCACAGGACCACTGACAATGGACAGTGAATTAATAAACATGAAACATACAACTTCGTACCCAGCTCATTGTACTTCCTTAATAACTATGATGAATGTCCCATCCTCTTTTTCTCCCACAAACAGTCACTTTATTCATTAGCCTTCTCCTCATGGGTGGAACTTGAAGACTGAAAAATTCAAGGAAACTCTAACTACAGCAGTTAATTTTGCTACTTATAATAGACTAAAGAAAGGATCTGGAAATCAAAGAAAGAAGACGAAGAAGCAGCGTGTTATAAAGAGATTCTTGCGCCAACAGTGGATTTCATTGTTTCCACAATGGACAATAATTTCTGTTTGTTTTCTAGCTGAGAAAGTTAAGAGTAGAAAATCATTCTAAACTAGAGTGACCAACTCGCCCTGGTTTGAACACTGAAAGTCCTGAATCCTGGATCCCCCTCAGTCCCAGGCAAACCAAGACAGTTGGTCACCCTACAACTTTGATGACTTGCCTGATACTCACTCGACTCCTCCCCCCTCCCCTCCCCCGAAGCCCAGCATCACCTGTCTGGGCTAAGCCTGGCTCTTCTCCTCTAGGTGCTTTCCCAGCTAGAAAGAGCCCCAGGAGAAGGCACGCCAGGCCCAGTGAGACCCCATTTTGTCAGGCAGCCTTTCCCAGCGGGGCGAGCTGGGCTTTTCTGAAGCCAAGCGGGGTGCCCCTGCCTCATTTGCATGTCAATGCCCTTTCAGCGTGCGGTGATTTCGTTGCTCCGCTGGTCTCCGAGCTCTGGGAACAAATGGAAAGGTTTGTGTTCGCTTGTGAATGCATGCCATTCTCTTTGCTTTGCTTTGCTATCTGTCACCTCAAATGGTGAGGGTTAGACAAATAGTTCCTTGAACTGTTTAAAGGAAAACTACCCCTGCCCAAACAAGGCAGACTTGGATTTTCTCATCCGAGAGATAATGATAAGAAGATTGGACTCTGGCTTGTGAATCCAGATTCAGTGCCTGTTGGGGGGCTTGAAAGCGAATTCACTTGTTCTTAAAAGTGGCTACCAAATTAAACGGAGAAAAGGCTTTGTTTAGGTTTGGGTTTGTTTGTCAGCTCCTCACAAGGCTGGCTTTCATGCACTCTGACTGTCCAGGTCAGCAACCAAAAAGTGCCCAGCTCCACAGCTGGGCTTCCACACTGCTTTTCTGGCTAAGCACAGGCTCACACATATCCAGGCCCCAGCATCAGTAGGTATTCAGAACAGACAATTGGCTCTTTGAAATCAACTGGAAAGCCAGCATTCCTGTGCTCCAGCAGGGAGGAAGGGGGGTGGAGGGCAACTTTTAGGCTATTAAAACATCCATCATACAGCCCTTTCCTATAAAGGGCACCTCACAGGAAAGCAAAGCAGCCAAAGCAAAGACTCTAAACAACTCATGCTTGTTCAAGACTCTGCAGCATCTCTAAAACCGCTTTGGCTCCTACACTCCAAGTCCCAGCTGAGTAGAAAAGAAGTGTCCTGGGATCAGTGTTCTTCACGACTCTTGTTCTTCTAGGAATGTTCAGAGCAGTCGTGCAAGAATGGCGCCTTACTTAAGGATACTGCGTTGTGTTAAGCAGACAGTCTGTCATTACTTAGCAGTCACACTATACTGTGGATGCAGTCCTGTTGTTTTTATTAAAGGGGTTGTCAGGATCTATAATTCACACATCATTAACTGCTTCATTAAGAAGACAGCAGCCCTGTGGGCCCAAACTTGTAGCCGTCCGAAGACAAAGCAAGTAAACACTCTCCTTGTCTGAGCCAGAGAGCATCCCCCAGTCCCCCACCAGTGGGAGTGTCTCGAGAAGTGCTGTTTTCTAGGAAAAAGCTTTTTCAATTTCTGGAGCCTAAATGTGTAAAACATATTCACTTAAAACTGATTTGATTTAAGTTAAAAGCATTACTTTGCAATGAGCTGCACAATCCCACATCATCCATCAAAACCAAACCATCACAGGCTGCAGTGTGTGGTTACTTAAGCATTTTCATATGCCCTAGCCTTTTTTTTGGGGGGGGGGGGGGCGGTTAATGGAATAAAAAGCAAGACCATGAAATACACAGAAGGGAAAACATCAAAAAATTTGTACACGGCCCATGACATCGGTATTCCTCTAACATGGATTTTACTAAGCATCATTTATATAAATAGTGGAGCCAAATCCTGTTTTTGTTCATAATGCATGTTTTCTCAGCAGTAGTACTCAGATCTTGAAATGCAATATGGGGGCTCTGGTTTCTCAGTGAAATCATATGGTTGGTCTATTTCCTCAAAGTAAACTTGACATGTGGAACCAACCCCAGACCAGGCTTGGATCAAACAGAAATAGCTGAAGATCCTGCACCTCTGTGGAAGCAGCCAACACAGCCATGGTATAGCCCAGTCAGCTCTGATTTCTTTAGACTCTTCCCATTTAGTGGCTTTCTTTGAAGCTTGTGTCTGAAGAAAAGATTCCATGACTAAAATAAGTTGAAAATATACTGCAATAGGACTTTCTTGATTTTTTTAAATGGTTCTTATTGCCTTCTTTCTCAGAATTCTATTAGGGAACTGGCTTAAGTAAGCGTGCTATGCTAGAGCCAATAGGTAAGGGATGAAACATGCTGTGCTTATTCTTTCTTGGTAGCCTTTGTATTTATACTTAAGTCTTCAACCTTCTAAATAAAAGAGTTAAGTACACATTTCAGGTTTTATGATATGGCTACTTGGCAAAATATTTTTTCCATAGGTATGGAGTATGGAAGAGACTTCCCAGTGCTTGAAATCACACCACCTTAGCAATTGCCTAAACTGGGATTCTTCAGATGTGGTACCCAGAGCAGCTGCATCAGCATCATCCAGGAATTTGTTAGAAAGGTGCATTCTCGCCGGGCTCGGTGGCTCAGCCTGTAATTCCACGCTTTGGGAGGCTGAGGCGAGTGGATTGCCTGAGCCTGTGGGTTCCAGCTACTTGGAAGACTGAGGCGGAAGGATCACCAGAGCCCAGCAGGTCAAGAACACCAGAGCCCGTGTTCTAACCAACCTGAGAGATTTTAATGCATGCAAAAGTTTGAAAGCCACTGACTTAGACTAGTGTTCTAAGTTGTGTTGCCTAGAAGCAGAGGCTGAGATGGGGACTTTTATGAAAGTGATTTGTTTTTTGGGTCTTTTTTTGGAGTCAAGGTCTCACTCTGCTGCCCAGGCTGAAGTACAACAGGTCACTGCAGCCTCAAATTCCTGGGCTCAAACCATCCTCCCATTTCAGCCTCCCAAGTAGCTGAGACTACAGGCATGTGCCACCATGCCCAACTAATGTACATATAATGTTTTTTAAGAGATGAAGCCTCACTATTTTGCCTGGGCTGGTCTTGACCTACTAGGCTCAAGTGATTCCCCCACCTTGGATTACAGGTGCTGAAATTACAGGTGTGAGTCATCACACCCAACCAAAAATGATTTATTAAGAAAGTGCTGGCCGGGCTCGGTGGCTTAGCCTGTAATCCCAGCACTTTGGAAGGCTGAGGTGAGTGGATTGCCTGAGCCTGTGGGTTCGAGACCAGCCTGGGCAACTTGGCAAGACCTGGTCTCTACAATAAATCAAAAATTAGCCAGGCCTGGTAGCATGTGCCTGTAGTTCCGGCTACTTGGAAAGCTGAGGTGGAAGGATTGCCGGAGCCCAGCAAGTCGACACTGGGGTGGCACTCCAGCCTAGGCAACAGGGTGAGACTCCAAACAAACAAACAAAAAAAGAAAGAAAAGAAAATGCTCTCAGTAGAAACCTGTAAGGCAAAAAGTGAAGCAAGGAAGAAGTAAGAGTTGAGCAAGCATGTGGACTCACATAAAGTCTAGCCTTGAACTAATTCACAAGAGGAGGGTGTGGGACAATAAACTACACAGCAGAGTTATCTCTTAGGGGGCATGGGGCTAACCTTTGTTATAAGCCCTTCTCAGTCACTGACTATGGGGAGGAGAAAGGCCTCCCATCAACTGAGGCCAGCTCTGTGGAGAAGGGGAAACCATTGTCATTAGTAGCCAAGTCCCTATAGCTGTGCAATGGGGAGCCTGAGTGGGTTCCCCTACTGCTACCAATATAGAAGTTAGCTACAGCTGGGCTCGGTGGCTCAGCCTGTAATCCCGCGCCTTGGGAGGCTGAGGTGAGTGGGTTGCCTGAGCCCGCGGGTTCGAGACCCGCCTGGGCAGGCGAAACC